>JAVSBU010000095.1:6987248-6998098 GCA_033118015.1 Loricariichthys derbyi | reverse complement strand
CAGTGATTTTCAACTTAAGACACAAATGATTTAACTAACAATGTACACAGACTGATTTAAAAATAACGCTGATTAGTTCAATAAGTAAGGGATGAGGCCATAATACTTTGGCTGCCCCATGCACTTTCCCGTCACTCCGCTATGGGTCATCTTTCCAAAATGAACTTCAAACGCTCTTTTCTAACTGCACTACTGATCCTGTGTTACAAAACCTCTTCTGGCCGCGGAATTACGTCTCTAATAGAATTATTCTACACTGTTTAATCCGACTTGAGATCTCCAGAGCTGCTTTAAAGCTTATTGGCTACTTCATTTGTGGCAGAGTCATTTTGGTCCTATAGTCCTGTTTGTCTGACTGTCATTGGTGTATGTTCTGCTTTAAAAATGACAGGCAAGTAAAATAAAGACACCATTTTGACATGTTGTGGAAATAAATAAATAAATAAAAATAATAATAAATAATAATAATAAATAAATAAATACATAAATGAATAAATAAATAAAGTGTTTCGATATGTGCTATATATGAATGCGTGGTGCAGTACCTTATGTTTGGTTTTGTGCTATCAATATTTAAAGGTTTGACTTTTTACATTTTAAAATGGTAGCTTGTCTTGTTCCTTAAAGCCTTTTTTTCACCTGCACAAGTAGCCTACTCTTTAAATTTCCGTGTAACTTCTCTGGACGCACAGTTTTGTTTTCTTGCCCATGTCTCTTGCACCTTATGTCCGCGCGATCAGTCCGGGTCAGGGGGAGCTGTGGCTCATTGAGAGCTGCATGAATACACACGAATAGAAAAGTTGTGTTCAGTTAACCGACGTATACGGAGGGGGGAAACCGGGCTGTTTTCTCCTTTCTCACTGCTGCCTGCTGCCCGATCGGTCTCATTTGTCTCTGTGCTATAAGGTTATGGGAACAGGACAAATAACTGTTCTGTCCGTGTTTTGTTCGCTGTTGGCATTTATACAGACAGAACACATTGCTCACAGGTTGGGGAAAAATATATCAGTCTTTCGCTTTTTCAGTCGTTCCACTTTTTTGCTCCAGTATTTCCTTAAACAAAAGTAATCTAAGCTATCACATGGCAAGATTTTTTAATTCGAGCTCTTGGCCGTGTACCAACTGACACGAATCGGAAGCCTAATTTGGGGATTTTTTTCTAAAAGCATGCTGTTGTTGGAAAAAAAAGAAACCCATCAAGATTTAGTCACATTAACAAGTCTTTTGGAACAGGACAACGACCTTTAGGCGTTACGATTCCCTAATCAGCATAATAATTTTTGAATTTGTGTGAGAGTTTTGTTCATTTTTTAAATATATATTGTATATTTTTTTCACAATGTTCACTTGACCATTAAACTTTTTATAACACATAACATATATTCCGTCTACATTCGTTTGACAAATGTATATTAGTTGATTTATTTAACTAGTATTTATTGAAATTGTGTACAGACACAAGAAATTAACATAGTCCAAGAAGATAAAGAATTTAGATGATGCGTATCGCGCCCTTAAGCCATTATTAAAACTCTTTCTGTAGCTACATAATTACTACAATTAAAAACAGACCTGTGGGCCTATTATAAATGTCTGCTTTCAATGAAAGTCTGCTGCAATATCTTCTGTGTTTGTCCAGTTACTAAAAGTAAAAAAAAATGACTGTGGAAACGTATATCTTTAAATGCTTCGCCACAGTCAAATGATCAGACAGGAATCAAAAACGACGTCATAACAAAAATACGTTAGACACACCAAAGTAGGCTTATTTGGCCATAACTTAAAATAGGTAAATATAAATACTATTAAATTAATTAAGTAAATATAAATATTATTTTCATAAAATAAAAATAAAGAAAAAACAAAATCTAGTAAAAAGTTTCAAGCTTTGTATTTTTAGCAAACACTTAACAACAACATTTATAATTATTTAAAATAAAATAATAATTAAATAAAATAGTAGTAGTAAATGTAGTCAAATAAAATACTACTACTACTACTACTACTACTACTACTACTACTACTACTACTAATAATAATAATAATAATAATAATAATAATAACAATAATAATAACAATAATAATAATATCAAATAAGACTTAATCATCATATTGTTGTTGGTGGTGGTGCTACTGTACTAAATTAAACATATGTTATTTTTTGATATGCTAAATTCCCAAAACCTTCGTAACGCTAAGTACTTCTTAACCTCGTACTTAAGAACATTCTTAAATTTATGAGCGTTTTCCGAAACCCTTCGTAACTAAAACTAGTTCGTAAATTTAATGTTTAATTTAATGTATGTTGATCATTCGTAATTCACATAGTATAGTGCCTATCTTGCCATTTAGGTGCAATTCTACCTCAAAACTATAGAGGCCGCTAATTTTTATTTTCAAAAAACGTACGCTCTGTGCACGGTTACTGCGCTTTTACCTTGGGCTACATAAAATTCGAATTCATGACGTTTTGAACGAAGGTTAATAGTATGTTTTAAAACAAAATTGGGTAATGTAAACAAATCCAATTCCAGCATAAATCAAATCTAGGCTACTATAATTGATTTTGTTGTTAATACGTTAATAGTGTTAAGTTGACTTTAGCTTATCATGGTGTGTAGCCTCCCATTGTGAAAGCCCTTAGTTCAATTCTTTCATTCAATTCAATTTCATTCACGTGAAACAAACAATTTTATGTCATGAATTTTAAATACCTCTTAGTTATTAGCTTTTATAGCAGTTCTTTTACTAATGTTTGGGATATAATAATGAGAAAATGTCTTAAAATCGGGGGTTCAGTTTTTGACTGGTGGTGCTTTTCCAGTGCGGATGCAGAGGTGGAATCAGCAAAATACTATTTCAAACTTGTTTGTAATTTAGGGAGCGCAAAGCGTGTAGAGCCGCACAGAGCTACACTACACCAAGCAGTGGAAAAGCGCCATTAAGATCTTTAGGGAAACACTCGCTAAGACTGGCGTTCTTAAAGTTCTGTCGTTTTTAAAAATGTTCATACATTCCTCAGATTAATCGTTATGATGAAGCAGCCCTGCTCGGTACTGAAGTTGTCGGGTGTAATGGGCCCGATCGCACTTTCCTTCCGGCACCGTTTCTCGCTTTTGAGTGAAAAGCCCTTTCACTGCTACAATAGAGTGTATTAGGCCAGGGGAGGAGTCCTTCATAATTAGTCCATTTCGTGGCGCGTTTACTTTTTTGTAGTCATTAGCGACTAAGGCAAAAAGGCTGTCAGTTTTCGTATCCTGAAAGATTTCCGATAAGATTTATTATGTTTGTAGTGTTTATAAATTATAGGCGGGACTATTTTTAACAATGAGAAATAATGGTCTGAGTGATTTTTCAATATGTTTGCTACAACCTGTTAAGGCAAATGAAACACTTATTACAGTTTTATATCAAAACCGAATACTGTATTTTATCTTAGAAATGTATGGAATAGAATAACATAAACGCAAGAAAGTAAGACTGAATAGTAAACGTGCAGAGCCAAGCGTGAAAACTGTCTTTGATATCGATTATAATCCAAATCTCTGTTACTCGTTTTGCATAACTCTCGACTGAAAAAAAATGTATGTTGCTGTATAGGAAACAAAACGCTTAGAGCACTTAAAAGTTACGTTCTGACAAATAGTTTATGAACACCAATTACAAGAAAAGTGACAAGGGATAGAAAAGACAACGGAGACTCAGAACAATAGATTATATACAGGCATATTTTTACACATATATTACAGACTGGGAGAATGATCGCATTATTTAAGATATAGGCATAATTCAATATAAAATCTCGAAATAAAAATAAAAATCTGATAACGTTCAATTCCACATTTGACCAGTACCCCACACAGGTATAGTGACAGTATTGTATTAGAAAGGTGCTTACGACTTAAATGATTGTCTAATGAACATAAAGGAAAATGTTTGCATCTTGGCTGCGCCTCATCAGTCGGACAAATGAAAAAAGACGATGAACACCGGTTTTGGTAACTCCCTTTTGTCAGTGGTCCTGCCAGAAAACAATGAGTGAAAGTTCTTATAAAAAAAGCTAACGATTTATCATGCAAGTGATGGGGTAGGGAGGGAAAGGCGTGGGGTCCATTGAAAGCGCTTGAAAAAAAGACGTGCTTTTTATCTTTTTTGTATTCGTTTTCTCTCTGAATAAGTATCAGTTAGTCTTTATTGTCTTTCCCGATGTTTATTCGGGTCCATATTTCCTGCAAATAGGTTTCTCTGTGTTTTTTGAGTATCATACGTCACACTCGGAGTCACTGGACGTTACAGAGAGGATGGAGGTGGCCGTGTCCGCGCGCTCCGTCACGCTCGACACGCTGGTGGTCGGACTGGCCGCGGTGCAGGGCGATTCTGCCGAGCTATGTGGAGTACAATCAGACAGAGAGCGCATCCCGTTCTGCCCTATGGTTTGGTGCTGAAGCCTAGACAGAGAGAAAGAGGTTGAAATGAGACCCCTGTTGAGAACAGGTCTATTTCCATAGCTTCGTGTACATCAGTTGGTTTTTAATGGCAGCTTGTCCACCTGTTCTTGCTCATACAAGCTTTGAGCCAACTTCAGGCCTGCAGCTTATTACTGCCATGTATCAGCCAGAAATAGAACCTGTTACTGCTAACTGATCAATGAAGCAATCTTGACCACGTTTGGACTCTTTAAACACAAAGGGAAAACAGTAAAAATTTCTTATCACTGTGTTTTCGTCGCCTTCTGTAACGGTGAGTGAGTTTAGGTTGAAATGTCTGTATCTTCTTATATCATTTGGCAACGCCAAGGTCTCCAATTAAAACTCTACTAAATTAGCAAGATTCTTTAACGTGAACCGTGTATCCTCCTAATGCATCTCAATACCCTCGTATTACTCAACAAATTATTAGTCAAAGCACTTTTCACAACGATGGCAACGCTGTATGTTGCTTTTGGAATAATAAACCCTCAATAGTTATCGATATAATAAAGCTGAATTTTCACTTGTTCGCTTCACAAAATGGTTTTACGTCTTACATGGACAAAACAAAAACTGGAGCCTTAGCATCTTGCTAAGTGCAAAAGTGAAAGTATGTACAATCTTTACATTATAAAGTGGGCGACGATAACAATTTTGTCCGAATGCTATTAAAATGTTTGTAAAAATCAATTGGCCGGTAATTGTGATATAAGGATGCCAGCCATAAGCAAATCGTTGTCTTGGGATTAAATTATAATTCCATTTCTAACCATGTAGTTAGTAAACATTACTATTTTTGAGAAAATGTTAAGTTTATAGAGAGCAAATTAGGACAGAAATTAGAATTCTTGGGGGAAATTGTTTGTTGCACTTATATTTCTTCTAGTGTTTAATTATTGCTTTCATTTAACATAACAGTTGCATATATTTTAAGACATCCCTTTATATATATATATATATATATATATAAAGGGATGTCTTAAAATATATGCAACTGTTATGTTAAATGAAAGCAATAATTAAACACTAGAAGAAATATAAGTGCAACAAACAATTTCCCCCAAGAATTCTAATTTCTGTCCTAATTTGCTCTCTATAAACTTAACATTTTCTCAAAAATAGTAATGTTTACTAACTACATGGTTAGAAATGGAATTATAATTTAATCCCAAGACAACGATTTGCTTATGGCTGGCATCCTTATATCACAATTACCGGCCAATTGATTTTTACAAACATTTTAATAGCATTCGGACAAAATTGTTATCGTCGCCCACTTTATAATGTAAAGATTGTACATACTTTCACTTTTGCACTTAGCAAGATGCTAAGGCTCCAGTTTTTGTTTTGTCCATGTAAGACGTAAAACCATTTTGTGAAGCGAACAAGTGAAAATTCAGCTTTATTATATCGATAACTATTGAGGGTTTATTATTCCAAAAGCAACATACAGCGTTGCCATCGTTGTGAAAAGTGCTTTGACTAATAATTTGTTGAGTAATACGAGGGTATTGAGATGCATTAGGAGGATACACGGTTCACGTTAAAGAATCTTGCTAATTTAGTAGAGTTTTAATTGGAGACCTTGGCGTTGCCAAATGATATAAGAAGATACAGACATTTCAACCTAAACTCACTCACCGTTACAGAAGGCGACGAAAACACAGTGATAAGAAATTTTTACTGTTTTCCCTTTGTGTTTAAAGAGTCCAAACGTGGTCAAGATTGCTTCATTGATCAGTTAGCAGTAACAGGTTCTATTTCTGGCTGATACATGGCAGTAATAAGCTGCAGGCCTGAAGTTGGCTCAAAGCTTGTATGAGCAAGAACAGGTGGACAAGCTGCCATTAAAAACCAACTGATGTACACGAAGCTATGGAAATAGACCTGTTCTCAACAGGGGTCTCATTTCAACCTCTTTCTCTCTGTCTAGGCTTCAGCACCAAACCATAGGGCAGAACGGGATGCGCTCTCTGTCTGATTGTACTCCACATAGCTCGGCAGAATCGCCCTGCACCGCGGCCAGTCCGACCACCAGCGTGTCGAGCGTGACGGAGCGCGCGGACACGGCCACCTCCATCCTCTCTGTAACGTCCAGTGACTCCGAGTGTGACGTATGATACTCAAAAAACACAGAGAAACCTATTTGCAGGAAATATGGACCCGAATAAACATCGGGAAAGACAATAAAGACTAACTGATACTTATTCAGAGAGAAAACGAATACAAAAAAGATAAAAAGCACGTCTTTTTTTCAAGCGCTTTCAATGGACCCCACGCCTTTCCCTCCCTACCCCATCACTTGCATGATAAATCGTTAGCTTTTTTTATAAGAACTTTCACTCATTGTTTTCTGGCAGGACCACTGACAAAAGGGAGTTACCAAAACCGGTGTTCATCGTCTTTTTTCATTTGTCCGACTGATGAGGCGCAGCCAAGATGCAAACATTTTCCTTTATGTTCATTAGACAATCATTTAAGTCGTAAGCACCTTTCTAATACAATACTGTCACTATACCTGTGTGGGGTACTGGTCAAATGTGGAATTGAACGTTATCAGATTTTTATTTTTATTTCGAGATTTTATATTGAATTATGCCTATATCTTAAATAATGCGATCATTCTCCCAGTCTGTAATATATGTGTAAAAATATGCCTGTATATAATCTATTGTTCTGAGTCTCCGTTGTCTTTTCTATCCCTTGTCACTTTTCTTGTAATTGGTGTTCATAAACTATTTGTCAGAACGTAACTTTTAAGTGCTCTAAGCGTTTTGTTTCCTATACAGCAACATACATTTTTTTTCAGTCGAGAGTTATGCAAAACGAGTAACAGAGATTTGGATTATAATCGATATCAAAGACAGTTTTCACGCTTGGCTCTGCACGTTTACTATTCAGTCTTACTTTCTTGCGTTTATGTTATTCTATTCCATACATTTCTAAGATAAAATACAGTATTCGGTTTTGATATAAAACTGTAATAAGTGTTTCATTTGCCTTAACAGGTTGTAGCAAACATATTGAAAAATCACTCAGACCATTATTTCTCATTGTTAAAAATAGTCCCGCCTATAATTTATAAACACTACAAACATAATAAATCTTATCGGAAATCTTTCAGGATACGAAAACTGACAGCCTTTTTGCCTTAGTCGCTAATGACTACAAAAAAGTAAACGCGCCACGAAATGGACTAATTATGAAGGACTCCTCCCCTGGCCTAATACACTCTATTGTAGCAGTGAAAGGGCTTTTCACTCAAAAGCGAGAAACGGTGCCGGAAGGAAAGTGCGATCGGGCCCATTACACCCGACAACTTCAGTACCGAGCAGGGCTGCTTCATCATAACGATTAATCTGAGGAATGTATGAACATTTTTAAAAACGACAGAACTTTAAGAACGCCAGTCTTAGCGAGTGTTTCCCTAAAGATCTTAATGGCGCTTTTCCACTGCTTGGTGTAGTGTAGCTCTGTGCGGCTCTACACGCTTTGCGCTCCCTAAATTACAAACAAGTTTGAAATAGTATTTTGCTGATTCCACCTCTGCATCCGCACTGGAAAAGCACCACCAGTCAAAAACTGAACCCCCGATTTTAAGACATTTTCTCATTATTATATCCCAAACATTAGTAAAAGAACTGCTATAAAAGCTAATAACTAAGAGGTATTTAAAATTCATGACATAAAATTGTTTGTTTCACGTGAATGAAATTGAATTGAATGAAAGAATTGAACTAAGGGCTTTCACAATGGGAGGCTACACACCATGATAAGCTAAAGTCAACTTAACACTATTAACGTATTAACAACAAAATCAATTATAGTAGCCTAGATTTGATTTATGCTGGAATTGGATTTGTTTACATTACCCAATTTTGTTTTAAAACATACTATTAACCTTCGTTCAAAACGTCATGAATTCGAATTTTATGTAGCCCAAGGTAAAAGCGCAGTAACCGTGCACAGAGCGTACGTTTTTTGAAAATAAAAATTAGCGGCCTCTATAGTTTTGAGGTAGAATTGCACCTAAATGGCAAGATAGGCACTATACTATGTGAATTACGAATGATCAACATACATTAAATTAAACATTAAATTTACGAACTAGTTTTAGTTACGAAGGGTTTCGGAAAACGCTCATAAATTTAAGAATGTTCTTAAGTACGAGGTTAAGAAGTACTTAGCGTTACGAAGGTTTTGGGAATTTAGCATATCAAAAAATAACATATGTTTAATTTAGTACAGTAGCACCACCACCAACAACAATATGATGATTAAGTCTTATTTGATATTATTATTATTGTTATTATTATTGTTATTATTATTATTATTATTATTATTATTATTAGTAGTAGTAGTAGTAGTAGTAGTAGTAGTAGTAGTAGTAGTAGTATTTTATTTGACTACATTTACTACTACTATTTTATTTAATTATTATTTTATTTTAAATAATTATAAATGTTGTTGTTAAGTGTTTGCTAAAAATACAAAGCTTGAAACTTTTTACTAGATTTTGTTTTTTCTTTATTTTTATTTTATGAAAATAATATTTATATTTACTTAATTAATTTAATAGTATTTATATTTACCTATTTTAAGTTATGGCCAAATAAGCCTACTTTGGTGTGTCTAACGTATTTTTGTTATGACGTCGTTTTTGATTCCTGTCTGATCATTTGACTGTGGCGAAGCATTTAAAGATATACGTTTCCACAGTCATTTTTTTTTACTTTTAGTAACTGGACAAACACAGAAGATATTGCAGCAGACTTTCATTGAAAGCAGACATTTATAATAGGCCCACAGGTCTGTTTTTAATTGTAGTAATTATGTAGCTACAGAAAGAGTTTTAATAATGGCTTAAGGGCGCGATACGCATCATCTAAATTCTTTATCTTCTTGGACTATGTTAATTTCTTGTGTCTGTACACAATTTCAATAAATACTAGTTAAATAAATCAACTAATATACATTTGTCAAACGAATGTAGACGGAATATATGTTATGTGTTATAAAAAGTTTAATGGTCAAGTGAACATTGTGAAAAAAATATACAATATATATTTAAAAAATGAACAAAACTCTCACACAAATTCAAAAATTATTATGCTGATTAGGGAATCGTAACGCCTAAAGGTCGTTGTCCTGTTCCAAAAGACTTGTTAATGTGACTAAATCTTGATGGGTTTCTTTTTTTTCCAACAACAGCATGCTTTTAGAAAAAAATCCCCAAATTAGGCTTCCGATTCGTGTCAGTTGGTACACGGCCAAGAGCTCGAATTAAAAAATCTTGCCATGTGATAGCTTAGATTACTTTTGTTTAAGGAAATACTGGAGCAAAAAAGTGGAACGACTGAAAAAGCGAAAGACTGATATATTTTTCCCCAACCTGTGAGCAATGTGTTCTGTCTGTATAAATGCCAACAGCGAACAAAACACGGACAGAACAGTTATTTGTCCTGTTCCCATAACCTTATAGCACAGAGACAAATGAGACCGATCGGGCAGCAGGCAGCAGTGAGAAAGGAGAAAACAGCCCGGTTTCCCCCCTCCGTATACGTCGGTTAACTGAACACAACTTTTCTATTCGTGTGTATTCATGCAGCTCTCAATGAGCCACAGCTCCCCCTGACCCGGACTGATCGCGCGGACATAAGGTGCAAGAGACATGGGCAAGAAAACAAAACTGTGCGTCCAGAGAAGTTACACGGAAATTTAAAGAGTAGGCTACTTGTGCAGGTGAAAAAAAGGCTTTAAGGAACAAGACAAGCTACCATTTTAAAATGTAAAAAGTCAAACCTTTAAATATTGATAGCACAAAACCAAACATAAGGTACTGCACCACGCATTCATATATAGCACATATCGAAACACTTTATTTATTTATTCATTTATGTATTTATTTATTTATTATTATTATTTATTATTATTTTTATTTATTTATTTATTTCCACAACATGTCAAAATGGTGTCTTTATTTTACTTGCCTGTCATTTTTAAAGCAGAACATACACCAATGACAGTCAGACAAACAGGACTATAGGACCAAAATGACTCTGCCACAAATGAAGTAGCCAATAAGCTTTAAAGCAGCTCTGGAGATCTCAAGTCGGATTAAACAGTGTAGAATAATTCTATTAGAGACGTAATTCCGCGGCCAGAAGAGGTTTTGTAACACAGGATCAGTAGTGCAGTTAGAAAAGAGCGTTTGAAGTTCATTTTGGAAAGATGACCCATAGCGGAGTGACGGGAAAGTGCATGGGGCAGCCAAAGTATTATGGCCTCATCCCTTACTTATTGAACTAATCAGCGTTATTTTTAAATCAGTCTGTGTACATTGTTAGTTAAATCATTTGTGTCTTAAGTTGAAAATCACTG
>JAVSBU010000095.1:6520121-6532249 GCA_033118015.1 Loricariichthys derbyi | reverse complement strand
CACACACACACACACACACACACACACACACACACACACACACACACACACACACACACACACACAAACAAACAAACGATCAAAAGCATGCGTATGACACACAACAAACATGTACCAGATTGGTGATTCAGCACAAAAAAATCAGTTGTGTGACAAAACACATTACTAGCAGTACAATACGTTAAAATTTAACTTTTCAGCTGGAAAGACTAACACTTTTCAGCACAAAGATTTGTTTCAAAATACAGCAGAAAAAGTCCCAGAGAGACTGAATACTTACCTCATCTTTAGGAAAGTAAGGCCTTATGGAATATATTTTTGAAGTTGGCATTGAGGGTGGTGGCTGGTAGAAAAGATCATTTGCCCCTTCTATTGGTAACAGTCGCTGTGGAGACCAATGGAAAAACATTTAATAACTTGCCCAGCTTTAATACCATGACTGAGAAGTTCATCATTTAGACTTGCACCTCTGAGTTTCCCTGCCCCTGCTGAACCAACTTGAGCACAAAGAGCTAAACTCAAAACCAAGAAAATGGCATGAAATGTATTTCAATAAGGTATGAATTTTGAAATTTGAGATTTGACTCTTTTTGGTCAGTTGGTAATCAAGAGCAGGTAAACAGCACGATTTAGGTAAATACAGTTCTGTGCATTTGTATTATGATTTGAAGAGAACACAAAATCAAATGGAAGAGTGAATATTTTGGCTGTGGCTTGGTCTGAACAAGGCTTAACTGGCTAAAGGAGATGCCCATTTCCACTGTAAAGCCTCGCAAATTTTCGCTGCGCACTTCCTGTAAAGAAAAGTAATGATGTATATTTTGACTGAAAACTCCATGACCAAATGTCAAGGCTGATAGGCTGTTTATGCTTAATATTTAACTCTGCTCTATGTATAACCACTAAACAGAAATGTTTTTTCCCTCATTTGAAAGAACAGATTTGTTCATGGAGCTTTTAGCTGGCGAACTCGCAGGCGCACACCTGAGCGCGGCAATGCAAATGCAGGCGCGGTAGAATATTTTGCGCTTCCTGCAAAGAAATAGGTGTCATACAACAGACCCTAGCCATGCTGCGCAGTCGCAGGCGCTTTGGGAAAAGTCACATCTCTTTTGGGCAGTTGCTGAAAGAAACCCAAATTTGGTGTCAGTAAACACTATCAACACAAACACTGCTTTATTATCCCAAATTACACTTTAAATTCATATTAGACTTTAACATTAGGATCTGCTCATAAATGTTGATCAGATAAATCCATCAAATACTTCTTGGAACAATCAGCTCACCTTCAACAGACCAACCCTTCACGTTTTGCAAACACACCAGACAAAATGAACACAAAATAAAAACAGTACTTCATGTTAACATTTGGCTGTGAATTCAATATTGGATACCTGGAACTCTCCTGCTAGACCGCCCCTAAAGGCCCAGGGCTCTTGGTCTCCACTTAAGAACTGTGCTGAGGACTGACTACGACACCCTGTTGAGATCAGATCCAAGCGGAAAATGTTACGTGAGGGGCTTTCTGCCAAAATGAGGAGGAAGGGGGTATAGAATAGTGGTGTCTATTTCCAAATATTACCTTAAAATTTAAATGCGCATATCTAGCGCACTAACAAACAGTATACTTGTATAAAAACCACGAAAATACTAACAAATTGCAGATTTTTGGGCTCAAGCAGCAAAAGCTTAGATCGATTGAAGAATCTCTCTGATGTGAACAAAATATTCATGGCCAAATTACTAATGCAATAACGATCAAAAAAAGTTACTGAATATTAAGTCAAGAAACAGGGGTTCACGAATATAAGAACCTTATAATTTGATATGTAATATCTAAAAGTAATTTCTGTGATATTATGCCAGAGGAAACACTTTTGCAAATGTACAGTTCTGAAAGCCCCCCACCCTCTTTTAGAATTAGTCGCAGTGCATTTAGAAATTTTGTTAGTTCTACATCACTGGCTTGCTAGCAATGAATTAAGCTTCAGCTGTTAAAGCCCCTCTGAATTCCATATCTCATCTGAAGTCACATTTACATCTATCTGTCTTGTCACATGACTGACAAACACTGTTCATTAGTGCAAACAATTATAGAAAAAGTGTAGGTCATACAGGACAGACAAGAATCATTTTATCAAATGAACTGCTGTAAATATTCCACTATAAGTAAAAGACTTGGAAGGACAAAACACCCTTCAGACTCTTGTGACCAATATGCAGCCCTTCTAAAAGGCTTAATAAAACTGAGTGGATAAAATCATGAAATGTATAGTCATGTAACAAGACAAATGCAGCGTGAAGACAGGAATCAGAATGGTCACATTTACACTGGGTTTTATATCAGAGCACATCCTGTGATTAAATACACTCGAGCACCATCTGAAGGGAATTTACTGAACTCTTCTACACTATTATAAATTAATACAGAGAAAAATCACCTTTTAAATTTGTTTAAAAATTACAAAACAAGACCAAGACAACAAAGAACTTTAGGAATCTACATTTCCCTTAAAATGGTGCTTCAGTGCTGATCGAAGCCATCACAACTAGGTCTACTGATGGAAACAAAAATCATATTAGAGCTGCCAGAGAAAAAAGAGCATTGGGGTTAACGTTTGTAAATTGAACTAACGCTGCGCAAATGTGACTTCAAGCCTATCCAAATATATGCAAATGTTACTTAAAGTTGGAATCATTTGGAAAATCATCAACAGATATACAAAAACTCTTAACCCCCCCCTTGCCCAACATAAACTGATATCGCCAGCACAGTGCATACATAGTCCACTGTTGATCCAATAGCAGTAGAAACGATTGCTGAGGATTCTTCCATCTGTACATAATGGAGGGAGAAGACAATAGAAGAGGTCATTAATAAAGTAATTTCAGTACAACTGGAGTGAAGGGCTGACTGACTGCCATCTGCACTGCTTTGGACCAAAGAACAGAGGGGACGTGCACAATTCAGAAAGAGCTGAGCATGTACACAGAGCATATGCCTTTTACACCATACAAAGCAAGACTGGGTGAACTACAGCTTCTTGAAGTGCAGCTCAGACATCTTTGGGAAGATACAGTCACTTTTGTTTAAAAAGATTAAGTGTATCCCAAGAGAATGATGTCTTTTTTAATTTTTGGCATCCATCAATTTGCCCCCAAAACTTCACTATTTACTAAAATTGAGCTTGACCAGTTTGGTTGCTGCCTGCTGTGTTTCTTTATCATATTGCTGGATAGAAACCTGTAAATGAAATGTGGTTACCAAGGTAACCTAGGCCATGCTGGTGCTATAAAAATACAAACTAACTCATTTATAATTGCCTAGTTTAGAACAGTATCCAGTACTCTAACCATAGAGGCCTGTAATGCCTTTAAGACATCTCACTTATAGTGCACATGTGAAAATGCTTCAAATGAGCTGGCTGTAAAAGGAAATGAACGAAACAACTTGGCTTATTTTTAGAATTCCACCAAGTAAGCGTTATTCTTTCTACATAGAACACATTTTACTTTCCATTACCAGCAGACATGGCACACAAAGTCAATGGCCTATCTTAGCTCTGACCAATACAGTTAGAGTAATGCATCTATTCCATTTTTTCTGAAACAATACTTTAATAATCTGTTTAATAAGCAAATACCCTTTGGGTTGTATGTGCAACAAAACCAACCAAACTGTTATAATTCAGTAAATATTAATTATTTTCATAAAGCACCAGAATAGCCTTATATAGCTGCCTTGTTTTCCAAGCTCGCATGCGCAGCACGCTATGGCATAAGGGATCAACTTTCCATCGCGATCATCAGGCCCTTAATTGGGAGAAATGGCAGCAGGTGTTGCCAAGTTAATACACATCATAACGAACACACAGCAAGCAGCATAACGCACACTGGCAATTCAGGCACTGCCAAACATGATATAACCTCTCTAGTCATTCAGGTAGGCCTGTTAAGGGGTGGGCCTTTTTTAGTTGACTTCATTACTGGCAAAGAAGTAGGATTCAGCTTAGCAATGAAAACAGCATTCAGTCAGTGGAAAAGAACAATATTTACACTAACAGTGGAAAAAGAAGTAAAGGAATGCAATCCTATAAATCCGTCGATTCTATTATATAGTCTATTATAAGATAGATCTAGAAGAGCAGATTATTTATATTTTTAAATTAAAAGTTTAACAATAAGACTTGGTTTATCACATGCTGAAACTACAGTACTTTTTTTTTTTTAACAAATTTTCTGAGTGAGAATTACACATTGTGTCAATTACGTTATGATGTGTTATTATGCACAGTGACAGAGTCCAAATTACAAAGCAAAGTTAGACCTACCTAACCACTGGACAAATGATTTCACCATAGAGAGGATACTCTTAATATCCCAGATATAGGGATATAGGTCATATAGAATAGTTTTGTTGGCTGAATTGGTGAGTCTGGTGAACATCTGTATAACGCTGCAACACATCTCCTCAAATTTCTCTGCTCTGGTGTGCCATTCAGCCACCTGACAGACACACAACCACAAACATCATTATACATCATACAAATTTATTTACACCAAATAGCCAAAATGTTAGAACAACTGGATAAGGTGGGTTAAGGAGGGTTAATATTAAAGTGGCTGTTGTCTATCAAATTAACATCTACATGAATAAACGGACCTAATGTTACTCAACAGAACATTAACCAGAGCATCGCACTCGTTCTATTGTTTCATCTTCTTTCCACAGTGCATCTTTGTGCCATCATTTCTCTAAATAAATGGTGTAATGCAATGTCACATTTATTTCTGTCCAGAGTTGCATTCATTTTTTTTCCCCAAGATCTTGTATTAATGGACCACTGCACAAAGTCTTCTCCAGCACATCTCAAATATTCTCAATGGGGTTCTGGTCTGGACTCTGTGGTGGTCATTTCATGTGTGAAAATTATGTCTCATGCTCCCTGAACCACTCTTTCACAATTTGAGCACCATGAATCCTGGTATTGTCATCTTGGAATATGCCCGTGCCATCAGGGAAGAAGGAAAAAAATTATTGATGGAATCACCTGGTTGTTCAGTATATTCAGGTATCAGCTGACCTCATTCTTTGGGTACATAATGTTGCTGAACCTAAAACCTAACCAACTGCAGCAGCAAGTCCAGATCATAGCACTACCCACACAGGCTTGTACAGTAGGCACTAGGCATGATGATTACATAACTTCAGCTGCCTCTCTTCTTACCCTGATACACCAATCACTCTGGAATAGGGTAAATCTGGACTCATCAGACCACATGATGGCCACCTTCTTCCTTCTTCCATTGCTCCAGAGTCCAATCTTTATGCTCCCTAGCAAACTCAAGCCATTTTTGCTGGTTAAGGCTACATGGTTATTTAGTCCCAATCCTTGAGTTCCTTCCACATTGTGCATGTGGAAATGCTCTTACTTTCACTATTAAACATAACCCTGAGTTCTGTTATTGTTTTTCTATGATTTGATGACTCTATGATTTCACCAAACGTTTAAGTGATTGTCGATCGAGATCATTCAAGATATTTTTTCGACTACATTCCTTCCTCGAAGATGATGATTTCCCACTGTCCCTCCACTTTTTAATAATGTGTTGGACAGTTCCCAATTTTAGCAGTTTCAACAATCCACCTATACATTTTCTCTGCTTGACGCATGCCAATAATTTGACCCTTCTTTCAACATGGTTGTTTAACAAATGGGAAGCTACTCGGTGCTTCAGTTATGGTTAAATAACTTGCTGCCAGCTGAAACAATCACCCATGTAGTAAATAGACTCTTACCTAATTGCTTAGCTAAATCCAGTTGGTGGTATAGGTGAAAACTAACATGAAAACTAATTAATTGCTATTAGAAGCAAAAGAGAATATATTACAGTACAAAACAATCTGAAGGAGACTGGGGGCTTGGTGTACTCGATATCTGAGGTTATACTCAAAACATTCAGCGATTGAGCCCCAAATAAAAATAAAATAAAATGAGCTAGCGACACCTGTAATAGATAATAATTTGAGCCAAATTTTTTTTAACACACGAGGGGTCGTATGAAGCTGCCTCGTGGGCTGAATGTGGTCTGTGGGCCAGGAGTTTCAATCTCCTGCTTTAAACCAGTTCCTAATCCCATACAAAAGGGCTGGTAGATTATATCAGGCTAAATATACCAATGACAAAAAACAACGACAAGCTAATTTTGTCTATACCACCTACTTTCTCTGGATCCTTGCTTTTAGAGTTAACACTGACAGTGCTGGTGTTGGTCCGGAGCCAGTTGAACTCCTTGAGCATCTGCACGGCCTTAGAACCATGTTCATATGGCAAGTAGAACAGTTCAGCTAATAAAGTCAGGTCCTCCAGTGTAAGTGACTCTGCCATGAACAGAGGTTTCTCGTTGGGTCCTGGAACAAACACTTCCTTATTGAGTTGCTCATCAGTCTGCATGGGTGCAATATCACTGCCAGAGTCTTCCTGAACAGACATCTCAGGGGTTTTTAATAAGCTTTCCTTATCTGTGTCCATGGGTTTAAGGTCTTCTGTCATTGTGGTCTTAGTGATTTTTGTGAGAATCTGGTTGACATTCTTGGCATCCTCCACCTCATCTTGTTTCTCCAGAACCATCTCCATAGGCTCCTCATCTGAATCCTTTTTCTCCTCCTCCACTTCCACCTCACCCTCTTCTTTGTGCAGTGCATGTGATTCCTCACTGAGGGGTGCAGCAGGGCTCATGATGGGCTGCTGGAAAACTGTGGTGACTATAGTTGAAGATCCCAGAGTTGGGGCAGTCACTGAGGGAACATCAGTGGATGAGGTCTTCATGCCACTGAGAGCTCCCTGACGGCCTGCCAAAACATATGCAGTGAAAAAAAACCAAGGAAATAACCTATAAAATATTTATACACAATACAGAACAATAATACATGTAATGTAAATGAACATCAATAACAACAACGAGGAGCAATTACTGTTGTATTGATGAGGCACTCCAAATTCACCGAGCCACTCAGTAAGAGCCAGCTTAAGGGCAATCTGTGGGCTGTACAAAATATCAGTCTCCAATTCCTCATCACTACCCTCATTCTCCAATTTTATCTGAATGGAAACTGTGCTGTCTTCACTATCCGCTGTAAAAAAAAAAGAAAAGAAAAAGAAAAAAAAAACCCACATGTAAGACAACCTGAATAATTCTTTTTTGTTCAATAATATTCATCAACACCTTGCATTTAATAAACTTTAGATTCATTATTTCATGATAAGTACTGAAAAAATTAAGAAACTGAAATGTTACTATAGAAACATTTATTTTAAGTCAATTTTCTTTTAGGGATCATATCAGGTTTAATATAATGAGTTTCTACCAGTTAATCACACAAAGGCTACATTGTGCATTACAAAGGTCTTTTACAGAAATGTAGAGAATTCAAATCCAGAGTAAACCAGCCAAACTAGCAAACACAAAAGCTCCAACTCATACTAATGCAGTTATAACCATACTTACTCATGACAACATCCTTTCTCACTCCATTCATGTTTGATTTATACCATGTTGCTAATGTGTGAATGGCCACAAAATTTGTTTCAAATTCGCAGTTGGGGTTGGTAAGAACTCCTTTTAGCCGAGGAATGAGTTCTGTAGACCTCCCTTTGTAGGGCCCCAGAAACAACCTCTTCTGATCATAATCGTTGGCATGAATGTTATCCCAAATGACTGGAGGTCTTCTCAGAATCTTTGTCACCTCTTCAATAGATTCTACAGTTATGTCTTTAGAAACTACCTTTGGACCTTAAAGAAATTTTGTACAGTTAGTACCAAAAGTTATACATCATATCACTACAATATGACTGTAGGTTAATTATCATCCAGATCATACCTGTCCACAAAATCTCAATGCCAGGCAGCAGTTTCTCACCAACTGTATGGAGGTAAGGTGACTGGGACACATTTGGATAACAAAAGGATCCACAATACTCTGGAAAAGCAAAATAGTCAATAGAAGGGAACAAACAAATATCAGCCTATAGAGAGCTGCTAAAAGTTTAATTACCTGTGGGGCAAAACAAAAATATTTCAGGTTCTCCCAGATACTGGAAGATCTCATTGGTAATAGAAATCTGTGCATGTGCAAAAGAGCTGAATACTTCTTTATCAGCTGGGCACATGTTGTGGTCAATGTCATCAAAAAGCAAAGCAAAGGACTTGCACCCAAAATGAGTCACCTATGATGAGGAAAAAAAATATTGAAAAAAACTTTCATTTTATAAGATACAAATATGTTTGATAGAGCAATGCAGTAAAGCAGAACTTTACTTGGTCTAGCTTCCGTTTCAATGTAGAGACCTCCTTCTGATTTGAGAATGTTATATCCAGGCCAGGTGAGATAGCATAGATGAATTCAATTCCATGCTCTTTTGCAGCACTTATCAGTGTCATTAGTTGTTCTTTGAAGAGAAAAAATACAAAATTATAAATAGCAGTACATAAATTATCCCTGAAAATAATTATTTTGTTTGCTCATTAAAATTCGAAAAGATATCTATACCCGCTTCCTCAACAGAGTACATCTCTCTCCAAAACATTCTATGCTTGTAGTCATCTTTTGGCGCATACAAGTATGTGTTCAGTCCCCAATTCCGCTGTCTGTGTAAACACAACATTTGGAATGGGGATTAGACATAGAAATCAAAATATAATGCACATATTGTGTTGTTTTCAATAGAAACATCACAATACCTCCTAAAGAGTTCTTTTCTTTGTTCCATTGTCCATGGCCGACCATAAAAACCTTTAAAAACACAAACAGAGAAATTGTATGTTTGCATATAGCAGATATTGCAACCACACCAGCAATCCTAAAAGTCTAGCTTATGTTTTCATTCAAAAAGGACTTTGCGGCTTCTGAATTCCAAATTTAGGGCTTCAAAAAGGCATAGTTGAGGCAATTTGCCTACCCATATTATTGGCCAGTGAAAAGGTATTAATTAATGGGTATGGTTGAAGCTCCATCTCCTAATTAAACTGCCTTATTTATTCTGGGATAGGCTCCGGAACCGGTCACTCCACTCTGCGAGGTGAGGATGGCAAATTTCTCTTTACTGAAAGTACTGAGCAATAAAAGTGTATGCAAAAGGGTTCTCCTGAAAAGTGAATCATGAGGCAGCCCCCTCTAATCCTCAAGAAACTCTGATGGATGTCTTCATGGAAAACTTATTTTCTAACAAGCATTGCACTCGGTTGAAGTAACAATTTTGGCCTCCAAACAGAGCTGTATGTAAACAGTTGTATATACTTCTCCATTTTAACAGCTGTGTGTGTGTGTGTGTGTGTGTGTGTGTGTGTGTACACACGCACGCAGACAAACCATTATCACCTAGCACTGCCTAAACCCTCTTGGGCATGGAATTCACCAGAGCTGCACAGGTTGCTACAAGAATCCTCTTCCACTCCAGATACCTTCTGATCGAGGATGATCCAAAGGTGCTCAATTGGATTTTGGTCTGGAGCCATACTTAGCCAGTGCATCACCTTTACCTTCAGCTTCCTCAGGAAGGTGGGGAGGTTCATCAGCAAGTTAGCTGAGAGGTGTGTTTGGAGTTATCATCATGTTGGAAAATTCCCATGTGGCCCAGTTTCCAAAGAAGGGGATCATGATATATCACAGTATATGTATACCACAGCTTTGCAGTGTCGGCAGCACCCATGCGGCCTCAGACCATGATGCTACCACCAGCATACTTCACTGTAGGCAAGGGACAGTTTTCTTGGTACTCCTCAAAAGGGCACCCCCACACATGCTAGACTCCATCTGAGCCAAACAAATTTATCTTGGTCTCGTCAGACCACAGAATATGGTTCCAGTGATCCATGTTCTTGGACTGGACTGCTTGTATTCAGCAAACTATTTGTATTTATATCACTCATGCGTCTATTTTTTTAAGTCAATCAATAGCTATGATGTGAGTTATTTTGACAACAGAAGTTGACATAACTTTAAAGTTGAAATGAAAAATGTAACTTTTTGAACACATGTATGTGCACTATTATGCACCCCCCCCCCCCAAATACTTTGTGCAGCACCCTTGAGATTTATAACTTCCAACAAACGTTTTCAGTAAGTACAAACAAGCTTCTTACACCTCTCAATTGGAATCTTGGTCCATTCTTCACGTGCAAAAACCTCTAGTTCAGTGATGTTTGATGGCTTCCATGCTACAACTGCTTTCTTTAAATCCCACCAAAGGTTTTCAATTTGGTTTAGATCTGGTGACTGAGAAGGCCACTCCAGGACATTTTTCTCAACCAAATTTTTGTTGACTTGGAGGTGTGCTTAGGATCATTGTCTTGCTGGAAGGTCCAATGATCGCCAAGGTTTAATTTGTCAACAGATGGCATCTTGTTCCTCTTTCAAATGGCCTGCTATTTTTGAGAATCCATGATGCCAGATACACAATATTGCCAGTACCTGCTGCAGAAAAACAGCCCCACATCATCAGTGACCCACCTCCATGCTTGACTTTTCTTCTGTTCATAAGCCTGCCTTTTCGCACATCAGACTTACCGCTCGTCCATATGTCCAAACAGTTCCAGTTTGGTTTCATCATTGCATAGAACTGTCTCCCAAAACTGTAGCCTTATCCAAATTCCTCCTGGCATATTCTACTCAACTTTTGATGTTTTTTGTGGTTAAGAGTGGAGTGCATCTTGGTGTCCAACCATGAATTCCTTGTTGCTACTGAAGAACTTGCTCCAGCCTTCTTCAGGTCATCCTGTAAGTGTCTCGCATTCACACGGGGTTTTTTCTTAGTTGTCCTGACCAAGTTGCTAAGGGCCCTTGATGGAATTTTGGGCTTTCCTCCACAGCCAGGCAGGTTTGCGGCTGTTCCATAAATTTTAAACTTCCTTATAATGCTGCCAATGGTGTCTCTTGGGATGTTATATTTTTTAAATACCCAAGGTCCTTTAGGTGCGATGAAATAATCTCCTTTCTCAGCTTTGTGGAAGCTCCTTTGTCTTTCCCATGATTGCAACTCACCTTGAATTCCTTCATGGGTGGGGTTTATATATGCATCACAGCTGAAGCAAACGAAGGATTATTATAGAGTTATCGTAGTCCATAAAAACTGCAAGAAAGCTTTAAAAAAATATTATATAGGGGTTGAACAATTGTGACATGGATATCTTAACAAAATAAACTGTTACACACAAATACTACAGTATGCATTTCCTGTTCTGATTTTATGTATCACTCAACTCAAAGAAGTCATCCAAAGCAGAATCTTGCTATATGAAAAAAAAATTGTATATTATATAAACACACACACACACACACACACACACACACACACACACACACACACACAGTATTCATAACCCTTACATTTTTCCAAATTTTTTTCATGTTAAACCCACAAACTAAAATGCATTTTAATGGCATTTATTGTGATAGAAAAACACAAAGTAGCAAGTATGTGTGCAGTATAAAGAAAAAGATACATGATTTTCAAATATTTTTAATAAATTAAAATCTGGAAATTGTGGACTGCATTTACATTCAGACCCCCTCAGTCAATACTTTGTAGAATCACCTTTTGCTGCAATTACAGCTGGAAGTCATTTAAGGTATGTCTCCATCAGCTTTCCACATCTAAAGGTTGAAATTTTTGCTTAATCTTCTTTGCAAAGCTCAAGCTCAGTCAGATTGGATGGAGAGCCTCTGAACAGCAATTTTCAAGTCTTGTTACGGATTCTCAATGGGATTTAGGTCTGGACTTTGACTGGGCCATTCTAACACATATGCTGTGATCTAACCCAGTGGTCCCCAACCCCCGGTCCGCAGACCAGTATTGGTCCATGGATCAATTGGTACCGGGCCGCCCAAGAAATAATTATTGCTGGTATTTTAACAGTAATGCTCTGCGTGAGAGGGATCGCACGCCACTCCTGCTCCAAACCTGGCTTCTGCCTATAAACACTCAGCCACAGCTGAACCCTATTAGACGTGCATCAGCACCACGCTGCTAGGTGGCAATAAGAGCCCGCTAATCGAGGAAGTCTGCTTTGAAACACAGAAGCAGCTTCCTCGTTACATAAATAATAAAAAATTAAACTGTTGTGTATGT
>JAVSBU010000095.1:6509537-6520021 GCA_033118015.1 Loricariichthys derbyi | reverse complement strand
TACTATGTATGTGGATGCTCCAAACGTAATTTCGTTGTTCCCTGTGACAATGACAATAAAATACTTGAATCTTGAATCTTACAAACCTATTGAGGCCTTCACAGAACAGCTGTAGTTATATTGAGAATAAATTACACACTAAATAGGTGACTTCTGAAGGCAACTGGTCACACTGGATTTTATAGAGGGGTATCAGAGTACAGGGGGCTGAACACAGATGCACACCACTTTTCAGATATTTATTTATTAACATTTTGAAAACCATTTATCATTTTCTTTTCACTTCACACATACAGTGCCTCCAAAGAGGATTCAACCCCCTGTAGATTTAGCAGGTTTACACAGTTGGACTTAACTTAGCATTGTGAAATTTGGACTGTAGATTGGCCTGAATATGTGAAATGCACTGCAGCAAAAGAAGAATGTTATTTATCTGTTTTTTATTTATTTATTTTTTACAAATTTTACCATTTTTACAAAGTTCAGTTATTATTATTCAACCCTCATATCACAAGCATATTAAGTAGTAACTGAGGTATTAAAAACAACAAGCTTCACATGCTTTGATTATCTGTTTTTCCTGCCTTTTCTGGCTCTAAAATCCTCCGCCCCCAAAACAAGTGAACAGCACTCAAACACTGTCAACATGGGAAAGACCAAGGAGCATTCCAAGGCCATTCCAAAGTCATGGAGGGTCACAAGGCTGGAAAGGGGTACAAAACCCTTTCCAAGGAGTTGGTCCTACCTGTCTCCACTGTTGGAAGCATTATTTGGAAATGGAAGGGTTATGGAACTACTGTTAACCTTCCATGGCCTGGACAGCCTTTCAATGTTTCCTCTCATGCCAAGGCCAGGCCGAACAGTCTAGACTGACTATAGGACAATGAGGAGGGAGCTCTAGGAATATCTCATGGCAATTGGTACATAGGTTTCAATAAATACAATAAGTAACGTACTCCACCACAATGGTCTCCTATCCAGGCGAGCCCGTAAGGTACCTTAACTTTCAAAGTGTCAAGTCAAGGCCCGTCTAAAGTTTGCTCATGATCACTTGGAGGACTCTGAGGCAGACTGATGATACGAAGATCGAGGTCTTCAGTGCCAACCATACCCGGAGCATTTGGAAAAAGGATGTCACTGTATACAACCCCAAGAATACCATCCCTACAGTCAAGCATGGTGGTGGCAGCATCATGCTGTGGGGCTGCTTCACAGCCAAGGGGCCTGGCCATCTGGTCTGCATCCACGGGAAGATGAATGGCCCGTCATTTCGTCTTCCAACAGAACAACGACCCCAAGCACACAGCCAAGATAACCAAGGTCTGGTTAAAGAGTGAAAAGATTAAGGTGTGGCAGTGGGCTAGTCAGTCTCCTGACCTTAGCCCAATTAAAAACTTGTGGAAGGAGCTCAACATCAAAGTGCACAAGAGATGCCCAAAGAATATAGACAACTTGGAGAAGATCTGCATGGACAAGTGGGCCAAGATAAGTCCAGACCTGTGGTGGCCTGATTAGATCTTATAGAAAACAATTAATGGCTGTAATTGCAAATAAGGGTTATTCCACAAAATATTAAACCTAGGAGTTGAATAATAACTGACTAATATTTATGTTTGAATGTATTATAATTTAATCAAGTAACTTGTTTATTTTACCTTGTGGTTGTATTGTGAAAAAATGTGGAAAAGTCTGACGGGTATGAATATTTTTGCAAGGCACTGGAATAGTAGTAATAACAAACCCATGGTTTAATTTTGTGGTCATGATTGAGCAAAGATCTGAAAAATTAATAAATATATAAAACAAATGGGTTTGTGAAACTAACCATACAGATCACGAAGAGCTCCAACTCACCTAAATCAGCATAACTAGACCCGCAAAATTGTCTCCTGCCACCAAAGCACAGATCGAAAGGAAGCTCATTTGGCTGCCGCAGTTTGCTTCCATTTTCAATGGCATTAAATGCATCATTTTTGTTGTAGTATGTGACAAAACCATAGTTGTCTCTGAAAAGAAAAGACAATATATTACAACTTCACAGACTTAGCAAGGAAGATCATTTTGTTTGCACTGACGGGGGAGAGAAAATCCTCACCCATGCTCTCTAAAGTGTACGGTGCAGTCCTCAATCTCTCCAAAGTATGAGAAGCGTTCCCGCAGCTCTTTACGGGTCATGCCTCCATGAATACGTCCAACATACACTACTCTACGCTCCTCCTGAAATCAGAATGAAAATGACATACATTCTGATGGCTTATCCATAGAAAAGTTATGCTTTCCTGCATGAGAATGCAGTTATGATGAAAATTAGGGGTGTACTCACAATAGCTTTCTCTTTGCATTTTCTTGTTACTTCATTAGATCTTGAATCATAGTAGTTACACCTTCTGTCAAGACTAACAAATGATATAACTGTTAGCAAGCTGTTCTTTGATCACAAACCTATAGATCTAGTGCACAAATGTTTTAATGAGAGTAGATAAGAGTCACCGGAGTGCTATTACATGCTTTATATTTATATGCAGATGTTTATACCATAGTTTTAATTGGAAAACATGATTATTTCCAACAGATGACTATCGTGATCACACCTGTGATGCGTGTCCCAGTGCCTAGGCCTACGAAGGGGGGACTGAGAACGGGACCGGGTCAGAGACCGATTGCGGTGGCGGGAACAAGGCTTTGAGCTGGAGTAAAAGTAGTCACGCTGACAAGGAGAGGGGGACCTGGAACAGGAGCGAGAAGAAGATCTCGAAGAAGACCTGGAACTGCTCCGAGTCCTACACCTGGTGGAAGAAAGCAAAACTAAATCTATATGACAAGGACCACAACAAAGGAAACAGACTAATAAAATGCTTGACAAAGGAATATAGTGAGCATGATATTATAATGCCTAGTAGGGGTGTGTGGTATACTTTGGCAGTGAACATCATGGGTCAAAAGTATTTACAAGTTGTCTGAACCCACCCCTATCAACCATTTGAATTAGCACCATGTCATTTGCGATGTAATTGGTGATAGCATTTGTTAGGTAGTGTGTTGCTTTTTTTGTCAGAAGGCACTTTTTTAATTCCACTCAAGTTTGCCGAGTGCATTGTTGTGCTGGTATCTTGGCTGGTTTATGCCACGAATTTTCAAAACCAAAAATACCTCCATGTGAGTGAGGATGAAACAAGTCTAGCAAATACATTTATGGAATTTTGCAGACGCCCTTATCCAAAGCAACTTGAAATCCAAGCAATTGTGGATTAAGGGCTCAAGGACCCAACAGTGACAGCATAGCAGAGGTGGGATTTGAACCCTGGACCTTCTGTAATTGTCCAACACCTTGACCGCTAGGCCACCACAGTCCCCAAATAAGTCTAATGATGTAGATCGTGAGGCTGGAGGTGTCCATTTTGTCTCTTGTTTATTCATTCAGTAATAACTTCAGATTTGCACTTTCAGATAGAACACTAGCTTAATTTGTGGTGCTACCCTCAGTAGTCTTTTGTACCTGGCTACATGATGCAGTTAATATGTGAATCCTTAAGATGTGCTTTTAACCATTGTTTTTCGCAAAGTGACGTACTCAGTAATGTAAACTCACACATCCTAAAAAGAACAATTAAGATGATATCGTAGATATTGCATAATACACATCAACTGAAAGATAAAAAAGCCTACCTTTTACTGGGTGGGGAACGTGATCTGGAGCTGCTGGACATGGATCCAGACCGGCTAGGTAACCTTGTTCTGTATTTTCCACGGGAGCGACCTCTCTTAAGGAGGTATGGGCTGGGGGAACGTTCAGATGATTTACGGTATCTGTTGGAATTAATCCTATCTGGAGAAGCATCTGGAGTCACCATGCCCATGCTGGTCAAGGGTTCCTGCTCAGTCTGACACACAAGTACAGAAGACAGAGGCGCCCCATTTTTTGGAAGGCTTTCTTCACTGATAGGGTCTGAAGGGTGATCAAAGCCATTATGCTGGGTTGGATTGTTTGAAGGCACCTCAGTAGATTGAATGATAATGCAAGGTTGCTGTTTGTCATTCAAGCATTGGAACTCTTCATTCTGTGCAGGCTCTTTGTGAGGGAGGCAGTAATCATGGTCTATGGAAAAGGGGAGATTCTGATCCTTGCTAAAACATGTCTGAGGCTTGCTTTGCAGCTTGCTTGCAGGTAAGGGCAGTGGGTCTATTTGAATAGCCTTGGTTGGAGATGGTTTGGGCTTTTCAGACTTTTCTTTTCCTAATAACGTAACCGGTGTCAACGGCTTCCACATTTGATGAGGGGGTGTAGCTGGAGGAGTAAGGTCTATATAGAAAGAAAAATTTTATTGAAGGGTCATGCATTTGTTTGTCCAATTACAAGAAAATATGTTTCATTAATAAAATATTTGAGTAGGAAATTTAAAGACAGTAATGGTTAAATGGAACAGTACACAATCTTGATGCATAATGAATACTGTGACAGTAAAACAGATTATATACTGTACATAACATGCAAGACAGCTTGAGCTTTCTTGTTAAATCAGTTTCCTGTTGTGTACTTACCTGCAGTGCTGACCAGGTCAGGATTGCAAACTTTGTGTCCAGTGGTCTGTGTAGCCTGTTCCAAACTGTAACAAAAGCCACAGACATGCAATTACAACAGAGTACACAACTAAGCGAACAAAGAAAATGAGTCATTTGATATAAAAAAAAATACAGGTTGTTTCATTTCAATTCACTTGGACAAAATTTACTCCCAAAATGCCATACACCTCTAGAACCCAGAGCCATTTTCTTTGGCTGTTCTCAGTAGGTCTTGGTAAAACCAAACGCAACCATGCACACACAAACAGGGCAGGTTTGGTGTGGGAGCAGCGCAGTGGCTGTAGGGTAACTCCTGTACTCCATCAGGAACCATGTCATACTCACCTGGAGTTTCCTACAGCAACTGCTCCACCACAGACCTCTGGTGCGCGATGCTTCTCTTTGGCTGGAAAGGAAATGTGAGTTGGTCAATTTCCAAGGTCGACACAGGCTTCCTCTGATTGTCCCGTGTGAGTAATATGCAGAGCACTCAATAAATTGTGGCTTTTGATTAAACAAACTTTTATGCCATGTGAATGCTTTCTAAAATATAACTCCAATCACCTCATCAGAAAGGAGAAACACCTGGTCTGATTTGTAGCACTATGCATTTTTTGGTAGGCAAAGATATACCAATAGCATTGAGTCCGAATGACGTCACGACTGACCTGGATGTATCGCACAAACACTTCTGGCTACTGGTACATACATGTATTCAACCTTTCATCACCCTCTGTGAAAACGATATTCCATGAGCGACATTTCTGCACGAAACTATCATGGACCACCGCGTAGTTCAGCTTAAAAGGTGGCTGGAATGTCGAGGCTTGCCTGTTACCAGTAGAAAGACGGATTATTGAGTAGGTGAGTTGGAAAGTTACTAGCTGTTTGTGTCAGACTCAGCAGTGGTCCCGTCAGGACTCTATATCGTCTTATTATATTATATCTTATTATTATACTTTTCAAAGTCTCTTAAGATATTATTCCTAAAGTCATGACTTCAATGCTTTTAAAACTTTTAAGACTCTGTAGAAGCCCTGTTGTATTTAGTGCACATGGCCATTAGCGCACTTCTGGGTTTGTTAGTGAGGTTACTGACTTATTAACAGTAAAAAAAACAACAACCTGTTCTGCAGTATGTAGCTGCTATCGGGTCGGGGTTTTCATCAGTGCATATATACGTGTCCTTCTTTACTTTTTTGTGTATGAAGTCTGGTCTTCCCCATGCTCGAGCTCTCTTTTAAATGTTAATCCCTTCATGTAGTCCTTATCAGGATATCTTGAATCGCTAAGGCACAATGCCTAACTGCAATGCTTTGTTGTGACCAGTTCTAAGCGGTTTTGATGATGAGTTAAGACACAAAAAAGCCCTAACGCCAGCGTAACAATACAGCGCTTGTCCGAGAAGAGCTTAATTCACGCACATGCGCATTTGAGCATGCTATTTTTAGAAAAATACGTCATTCGGACTCAACCCTATAGTGACCTGGTACATATCCCAGACAAAAACAGCCTAGTCAGATTAAAATGGATTTGCATTAATTAATTAATTACACAGCAGGCATAGTAGTGTAGTTTTCAAAAGAGGTTCTTTTAATGGTGCACTGCCATCTCACAGCAGTAGTCATATCCTTTTAGAATGATAGGAATGTTTACATACATACCCCTTTTCATTACCCCAGGCACATTAACCATGTTATTTTAATATAACTACATCACGTTGCAAAAGTCTTAGGCCACCATTAGATTAGATATAACCACTCTTTTAGCAATAGTAATGTCCATATATAATTATTTATCTGTTTCTTTATTAGAATACAACCAAAAATAGAGCAAATTTGTATGCACTTTTAAAAAACGGGAAAAAACCCAACAGCTTCTCCTTACACTTGAGCAATATAAGCATCCGGCAGCTTCATTCACCATGTTGACCCTTCTACAGTCTGAAGTAGTATAATCAGGAAATTTCTTTTTTGATGGGTAGCAGGCAAGAACTTTTCAGAATAGGGTGAATAGGCTATAATATGCTAAAGCTCACAAAGATTGGACTAAGTATCAGTGGAAAAGAGTACTGGAGTGTCAAATGCATTTTTGAAATTTTTGGGTAAAATTGTCAACATTATGTTACGTGTGGTCATTATACCATTAGTAAAACAACAAATCTAATGGTGGCCCAAGAACTTTATACAGCACAGGCATGTGAATTAAGTAAATGTGCATATATTTTGCCAAAAATAATCTAGAGCATAAATAGATGTCTGAATAATTGACAAAAAGTGTAACCATTTTCAAAATGAAGTAATTTCTGTAATTTGACTGCAATACATTGACAGAATATCATGCAATATTACTTACGCTGTGTCTCTTCAAACTGCTCCAAGAGGCTGGCAAGATCAGCAGCTTCAATACCTGAAACGGGAGAAATGAAACCATTATATTTTCAGTATACATTACAGTAAGGAGGATGATATTGATGTGGTCACTTAGTAAAACTCCATAGAAGGCTGCTTACCAATTTCGCTAGTGAAGGACTCAACAAGCTCTGCGGTGGAGTTCTTTGCTTTAGGAGCCTTAGCAGAAGCTCTCCTCATCTGCTCTGCCAGCTTCATAATTCTGGCCTGAATTGGAGCGGATGAGAATGGCTGAGCAGCTATTGGTGCAACATGACGTTGAGAACCTACTTGAGGTTTGACTGTACTGACCACCTGGATGGGTCGTGCTGATTTAGATTCCACAGCCAGTTCAGGTACTGCATTTGCAGGTATAGCAGCATTGGGCTTAATGTAAGCAGCTTTAAAGGTTTGACTGTTTGTAGTGGCTCTAGTACAGGGTTCACTCACATCCTGAGACTTGGAGGTCTCATCGTCATTAGAAGAGGCTGTTGTAACATGATCAGCAGCAGTAGGGGTTACTTGTAAACACTGCGCCTGCTCATGTACATGTAGAGCCTGAAGAGCTCCATTAGTAGTGGCCACTGCTATCTGGTTAGCAGTTTGATTTACTTTTGGAATAGTGCTGAGCATCTCACGGTTTGGATCAGGCAATTTCTGGGCATTAGGCACTGCTGAAACGCTCATGGAGGAGGTTAGATTTTCTGGTTTGCTAAGAGAAACTGATGGGGGAGACGCAAGTTGACGGTTTGAGGGTTTTGACGAGGCCAACATTGATGCTGGAGGAATCAGCAAAGCCTCAGGGGTTGGAGGTGCTCCTGGGCCTCTTGGATGCCAGGCTGGCATTATTTCAGTGATAGGCTCCTTTAGTGCAGTGGTGCTAGGACGGCGGGCATCTTTGGTGTTGGGGTCAGGCAGGCAAGGAATTGGAGGAAGTTCCTTAGGTGCTTCAGGTAACGTAGGCCATTTAGTACTGTTGTCCTTCAGCTTTTCCATAGGAGCTGGTTTCTTCTGCTGGCGCAGGAGACGGTACTGCTGTAAACTTAGTGATTTAGGCTTAGGCTCACTTGGCTGACTGACTGCAGGCTCTTGCATAGAAGGCATGTCAGCTTCTCTAGAGATTTCAAGTAATGTACTAGATGTGTCTTTTTCTTTCAGGACAGGCAAAGTCTGTGACTCGAGGTCATTAGCAGCTTGACTGGATGAAGCATTAGCTGTGGTGTTAAACATGGAAGTGCAATCCACAGGTGCATGTACCGTAGTTATCTCGGTAGAACATTTAACTTTACATAGATCGTGCTCATTAACAGATAGGTCAGCTGCAAATGTGACCTTTTTCTTCCTTTTTTGTTCTTCACATTCCTTGTTGGGCTCTGATACTGAGACTGTATGTGATGTATTACTTAAAACTCTTCCCTCAAAAGGCTGAGCCTTCTCAGTTCTTTGTTTCTTTTTCTTAAGACATTTTTCACGCAACACTTTTTTAGGTTGTTTAATTACCCCAGTTTCCACTTTGGTACCCTTGACAGGTAAAATCCTAGAAGCAAAATCTACATCTGGTGCTGTGCATTCAGGCGTGGCATTTTCTAGACTATTTTCTGGGACACAAGGTTCCACTTCTGCACTAGTCAGAGACAAGAGATAGCTTGGGTCTTGGATGGCTAGAATGGGTTCTCCATGTTCTCCCTTATCCATCACTTCTAAAATGATTCCTCCTTCAGGCAGAAGTTGCTCTTCCCCCTCTACGCACAAAGTCATGGAGTATGGGTGCATATGCTTTACCAGGTCACTGAGAGTTACAGATACCATCTCTCCATCCTGCTCTAATGATACGGGAAGGCACAAATCCAGTTCAGACGATACACAGAAATCTTGCATAAGCTCAGAAAAACTATCGCCACCATCGTCATTAACTCTCTGCAAATGAATTAGAAAGAAACACTTTTGTCACACATCTGAATCAAAAAATACCATCATACTTGCTATTTTAGTAGTGAAATTACAGTGAATTATGTAAAACATTTTCTACATCCTTTTAAAAAGCTGATCTCTCAAGGAAACTGAATTAGGTTGCACATTAACTATCTGAATGACTACATGACAGGCTCAGGACCTTCCTCAATGTTAAACAGCCCCATCAGGACAATGGCTGTAGAAGGGAGATATTTAAGGCTAAAAACTTGAAACTGCTTTGATGATGGTGACACAGCTGAAAGAACACTGTAGCCCAAAAATTTACGTTATAGAAAGTACTTATATGCACCATAACCCAAAAACTAATATCAGAAATTTATTCAAATAATCATGTAAATATCATACTACGATATCCAGAATTGAGCACAAGAGTATGTTCCATGTGACAGGGGTTTAATTCATATGTCTCCATTTCTTTTCAATATGCAGATATTGATTCCTACTCAAAGTTGGATAGGTACTGTCCTCTAACCATCACTGTCAGTAATACTCAGATTTCAGTATGCCAGATGACAGTTACCGGTGAGTGATCACTGCTCCTCTGGCCTTGCAAAAGCTCCATGTCAGGTAGCATGTCAAAGGGGGACAAGGTTTCATCATCTACACTATCAAGTATTTCAGTGAGAGCTGTAAGCAATGTTGATTCACTTTCTTCATCAATGCCATGTTTAACCTGTGAAAGAACACATGAGAAACTTGTTTATATTATATACCATACTACAGGTGCTCCCCAGTTTACGATGGGAATATGCTCCAATAAACCCATTCTGTTGAATTTATCACTAATACATCATCTATATTTTATAGCATAATCTACTTTAGACAATGAAAACACTTACATTAACATACAGTTGGCAAAAATCATTGAACATCTCATGCAAATTTACTAAATACCAAAATGTTTATTTAGTCCATTGACACTACTGCTCAGTTACTCTACCATCTGCTGGAGAATATCGTGAGCTACTGCGCATCACTTGGGGAATAATAGAAATTCAAAATTCAGAATGCGGGTTCTCCTGAATGTGTGTATTACTGGATTCCCGTTGACAAATCGTAAACCAAACAATCGTAACATGGGAGCACCTATATTTCACTTACATAAAACCAAATGGAAAGAAACGTGTGCCTTTACCTCTCCAGTGGGGGTTCCTTCAAAGAGTGACAGTATAGATGAATCAAAGCATCCTTGCAAGACCTCAAACGCATCTCCAGTGTCAAGTACATTATGCTGCAATCCACACAGGCCTTCTTGGAGTATTTCTGCCTGCAGAGGAAAAAGAAACAAGGTTTACTATAAGTGACATTTAAAATAAAGTAGAGATAGCCAATAATTGGGAAAGAGTAAAACTTTACTGTATCATCACAGATTAAACCACTGAAAATGCACATTATCTGTAAAGAAACATTACTGCATCATGTTTAGAGTTGTGGCTTTTAAGCCTAGTTCACACATACACAGTTGTGACTGAGTTAACCGAGATTTGGCTTACCGAAACTTCCGAATTGTATCTTGGAGTGTTCCTGCAAAACCTGCATGCTTACGAATTAACCGGTGGT
>JAVSBU010000095.1:6443207-6453531 GCA_033118015.1 Loricariichthys derbyi | reverse complement strand
CTCCTCAAAGTCTTGGTCTTGTCTTGGTCTCGGTCCCCTGTGGTCTCGGGAAGGTCTTGGACTCAGATAGTGCGGTCTTGACTACAACACTAGGACAAGATGTCCCCATCTGCCTGTCTGTGTATCTTTGATACAATGGATATGATCTCTTCTTGTGTATGAAGATTACTAGATTAAGTAAACACCTAAAATTCTTCTCTAACTTTAGGCTCATATGCTCTCCAGCCATGGCTACTGTCATCATATCAGCCTCTAGCTTCCAGTGGAATGAATTGAATTATTAACTCATTAAAACTTAATAAACTCAATCTGTGAGTGAGCTGCTCTCTAAGTAATGAACTACAGCCTTTAGCATCACTCCTCCACCTTCATTCAAAAATTATGGAAAAAAATGTTGCATTCCTGTAGGCTTTGTTTAGGTGAATAAATGTGTACTTTGTGTTAGAATACTTTCACTACTGCAAATATGGGATGATTAAGCTATGGAAATGTCTTGATGTCTTCACTGTTTATCTATCCTACACTATTGTACCCTAAACTACATACATTAGATCCAATAAGTAGGGGTGTTACAATACACTGTGCTTATGATTTGATTTGATCCACAATAATTCACAATTCTACTTTCTTACAGTTATTGGTTTTACATTCAATAAAATACAACGCGTAATAGTGTAGGCAATGTAAAATAATATACATTTTTTATATATTTGAACAAAAAAATTAGTTCCCTGCAATTAAAAGAACTTACTAGAAACAGATGATTAAAATTGTTAACACAGTGCTCAGTTGTAGCCTCATCATATGTTAACTGAGTGAAAACATTCCTTTTTTATTACTGAATAAACACAATTCAAAATAGCATGTACTTTTCATGTAAAACATTTAAAACAGCCTCAGTGAAAATAGGTATGCATCTGTGAGCATGATATATGATTGCACCCTCTGGTGTTCAAAAAATGCAATTGCATTAGATGGCTGGAAGATGCATAGTTCAACTCAAAAATTTGTCCGTTTTGAATCATGATGCATCATCAGACCCTTCCTCTCATAAGCCTTATCCATTTATTAGGATGAGCATTCCATACAAATTTCCATCAAATATTTTTGTTTAATCAATGTAAATTTTAAAAGATTAATGACAATGCGTCTGGCACTAGTTTCCCTACAGAAAAAGCAGTCAACAATCTCACTGTGTCTCAAAAACCAATATGAGGACAAGTGCTCTGGCATTCAGTGATATTGACGTGAAAGGAGTGCCTACTACAGAGCTTGCAAATCTCACTGTTTTATTGAACAAAGAAACCCTATGAGAGTTAGCCAGCAGCTTTCCAAATTGCACAACAGCTTATTCTCTGTGTTTAAGAGATGAAATAGTATTAGGAATCTGTGGGCAGACTAAAACTCTCTCAGACAAACATGACCCATAGTTTAATCACTGTTATGAATATTGAGGTCTGACATTTATTTTTTGGCTGGTCAGGAGCAATCAAGAGACAATGCCATTTCCCAAGCAAATTCCATCACCTAACATTTTTGTCATTATATTATTTTTCTCTGAAATTATTTGCTACGAAGATTGCATGTACATTGTATTTTAATGAAATAGCTTTTTTAAAAATGTTTCATTCACTTCATGATTAGTAAAAGATTTTGAAAACACTGAGGATCTGTTAGTGATATCAGTGTCTGATAAGAAGAGTGGCTGATTAAGAAAAGGATCTGTACTTAATAGTGAGGTTGAAACAGTGTTGAATAGCACCCTTCTGAGATGGTGAGGGTGTGTGAAGACGCTGCAACGATGTGAAATAAGACTCCATGCTCATCTTCAGGCAGCTGTCCAGCCTGCTGTGAGGTTTTTGATAGAGAATGTCATATACTTTTAATTACATTAATAAATGACTGTAGTTTTATCTGGGATACAACCACATGAGCTAAAAGCCTAATCGAAAACACTTATTCTTTTTTTTTCTTTTTTTATTTCTGCAAAGTGATAATTTGATAAGCAAAAGTATGCTACACAATGTGCTGCTGCCAATGATGTTTAGATGGCTGCAATCTGAGACAGAAAGCCATGCGGCATGTAAACGTGCTGTGAACCTCAGAGACCTGTAGAATGCTTGCACTTTGCTCTTATTGATTCAGATTGGGAAAGCAAGACCTGCAGTGAGGAAACGTGGGGTTTCCATGGTAATGGCATGTTGGAGAGGTCTGCAAGACAGGAGCACTTGTGCATGTGTATGGGTGTGTTTGTGCATCATATATTAAATGCACAGCAGGGCCCATCATTTTAAGAGCAAGAGAAGTCTTACAAGGTGAGGGGCTCAGATCTAGTATGAAGACATATGAGATCTATTTTCTGTATGTGGTGTAATAGCCATAAATGCTATTTGGTTGTTGTGTTTAGTGTTTATGATTAGTGTTTTAGTATATGTATCTTGACATGTTTCTGACTGTGCAGAACTGGCACTATATTCTGATGTCTCTATCTCCACTGTTGTCTTGTTGTCAATCCTGCAGGTGGTCATGCTGCTCTCTTTGTTCTCCTGTGCTGTGGGCTTCACCCTCCTGCCGCTCCTCCTGTTTCCGTGCCCTTCCAGGACTTGCCCTGCCCGTTGTGAGTGCTCTGTGCCCACGCGTTCTGTCTCTTGCCACCGCAAGCGGCTGGCACAGGTGCCTGAGGGCATCCCCATCGAGACCAGAGTGTTGGACCTCAGCAAAAACCGTCTGCGCATTATCACACCCCAAAACTTCTCTGGCCTTCTGCTGCTTGAGGAGCTGGATCTCAGCAACAACCTGTTGTCTTCTGTGGAACCGGGAAGCTTCCGTGCCCAGCCACGATTACGTACATTGCGTTTGCGGAGCAACCAGTTAACACTGCTTCCTCGTGGTGCCCTGGCAGGCCTGGGTGAGCTTACTCTGCTGGATGTCAGCCAAAACCGTCTGGTTATCCTACTCGACTATGGCTTTGAAGAACAGCGACGGCTACGTGTGCTAGAGCTAGCTGATAATGAGCTGGTGTTTGTTGCACCTCGGGCCTTCAGTGGCTTGCCGACTCTGCGCTCATTAACGCTCCAACGCTGCAACCTGAGTGCTGTGCCCAGCCATGCACTGGCACACTTACACAGCCTGACCAGTCTGCGCCTAAGGCAGTTGGATATCTCAGAAATGCTGCCTCACACTTTCAAAGGCCTGGGTCGCCTGCGTCATTTAGAGATAGACCATTGGCCAGCACTGGAGGCTGTGCCTTCTCTATCCCTGCATGGGCTAAATCTTACCACACTGTTCATCACCCACACCAACTTGACAGTGATACCAGTGTTAAGTCAACTCTCCTATTTGACCCATGTGAACCTATCATACAGCAGCCTGAGGGTGCTGCCAGCTGGTTGGCTAAGAGGCATGGATCGACTTGAGGTCTTACACATACGCAAGGCTAAGCTAATACGTGTAGAACCCCTATCTTTCCAGGGAGCAGTGTCATTGCGTCTGCTTGACCTTTCTTACAATCGCTTGACCACTTTGGAGCGGGCTGTGCTACCACCATCTGTGGGACTACAGAGCTTGCTAATTGGCCAGAACCCATTGGTTTGTGACTGTCGCCTGCGCTGGTTGCTACAAAAGACACTGCCCATAGAGTTTGGAGAGGTGCTGCCTCAATGCACGTCCCCTGCAGCCCTGGCTGGAAAACCATTTAGTGAGGTGGTTGAACCACTGCTCTCTCGATATGTTGTCTGCACCAAACCCAGAGTTGCCATGTCGACGCAGCTAGCCCAAGCAGAGGAGGGTCAGCGGGCATGGCTATTCTGCACAGCAGAGGGAGCACCACCTCCTTCTGTCTCCTGGCTGACGCCACACAGGCGGCACATTACCACAAAGACCACAGGCCGCATGGTTGTCTATGGCAATGGATCACTGGAGTTTAGAGTGGTAGAGCCTCAGGACAGTGGTGTTTATGTATGTGTTGCATCAAATCCAGCAGGCAATGCCTCTCTGACAATAACTCTGGCAGTCAAAAGCCTGAGCCCCAGAGATGGGGCTCTTTATGCCAATCGCAGCTTCATCTATGACCCTGACTACAACAGCTCTTTGATCAATGGTACAGAGCATTACACCATCAGAGTGGTGTTGGACTTCACTACAATCCTTGTGTCTACAGCAATGGGCTGCCTCAGCTTCCTGGGTGTGGTTCTATTCTGTTTCCTACTGCTGTTTGCCTGGAGCCGGGGAAAAGGCAAGCACAGAGGAAGTGTGGACATCCAGTATGTTCCCCGAAAGAGGAAAGGAGCCAGCAGTGAACTCTCAGAGACCAGTGGCCCCAGACGAGTCAACATGAAGATGATCTGAGACAAAAAGTTTAACAAGACACAGAGCAGATGTAGTCAAACAACAAGAGGTGGAAAAAGAGCAGGAACAGAAAAAAATAAGACTGTAATCTTTATATGGGATACAGTAAGTGTTGGTAAGATAAGCAGCACAGTATTGTGTTTGGACTTTTGTGCTTCATTATGGATGTACTGTATGAATGTGTATAGAAACTACTGTCTGGGTTTATGGGCATGTGTCTGTGCCTATATTATATACAGCACCTTGCAAACCCCTTTAACTTGTCCACATTTTTTCATGTTACACCCACAATCTTAAATGTATTTTATGGGAATTTTATGTGATAGACCAACACAAAGTAGCAAATATGTGTGAAGTGAAAAGAAAAAAAAAAATTCTAAATTTTTAATAAAATCAAAATCTGAAGTGTGCCATGCATTTATATTCAGCCCTCTGTACTCTGATACCCCTATATAAAATCAAGTGTGACCAATTGCTTTCAGGCATCAGCTAATTAGTAAATGGAGTCCACCTGTGTGTAATTTATTCTGTGTTGCTGTTCTGTGAAGGCCTCAGTGGTTTGTTAGAGAACCTTAGTGATCAAACAGCATCAAGGAACACCAAGGAACACACCTGACAGGTCAGAGATAAAGCTATGGAGAAGTGTAAAGCAGGGTTAGACTATAAAAATATCCCAAGCTCTGAAAATCTCATGGAGCAATGTTCAATCCATCATCTGAAAATGGAAGGAGTGTGGCACAACTACAAACCTACCAAGACATGGCCGTCCATCTAAACTGACAGCTCCGGCAAGTAGAGCACTACTTAGAGAAGCAGCCAAGAGGCCCATGGTCACTCTGGAGGAGCTGCACCGATCCACAATTAAGGTGGGAGATTCTAATCACAGGACAACTATTAGTTATGTACTCCAACAATCTGGCCTTTATGGAAGAGTGGCAAGAAACCACAAGAAGTCCCTCTTGCAGTTTGGCACAAGTCATGTAGCGGACACTGGAAATATGTGGAAGAAGGTGTTCTGGTCAGATAAGACCAAAGTTGAACTTTTTGGCCTAAATGCAAAACGCTATGTGTTGCAGAAAACTAACACTGCACATCATCCTGAACACACCATTCCCACCGTGAAACATGGTGGTGACATCATTGTGATGTGGCTTTACTTCAGCAGGGACACGGAAGCTGGCCAGTATTGATCGGTTGATGGATGGAGCTAAATACAGGGCAATACTGGAGGAAAACCTGTTAGAGGCAGCAAAAGACTTGGGACTGGGGTGCAGATTCACCTTCCAGCAGGACAATGACCCTAAATATACAGCCAGAGCTACAATAGAAGCATATTGATGTGTTAGAATGGCCCAATCAAAGTCCAGACTTTAATCCCATTGAGAATATGTGATAAGACTTGAAAATTGCTGTTCACAGACGCTCTCCATTCATTATTCATGCCACACTTTCCAGATTTTTGTTTATTAAACATTTTGAAAAGCATGTATCATCTTTACGCTTCACACATATGCTACTTTGTGCTTGTTTATCACATTAAATCCCAGTAAAATACATTTAAGTTTGTGTGTAAGGTGAAAAAAATGTGGAAAAGTTCAAGGTATTTAATACTTTTGCAAAGTACTGTAGATGTATTCAATTGTGAACGTTTACACATGCACAGTCAACTATCTGAAAAAAGTAATTGCACATCTTCTGCAATGCTTTGGTCTGTTGACAGCATTATTTGGGTAGTGCAGACTTGTGCAGAATATGAGCTCTTGTATAAATATCATGTTTGTGAGAAAAAAGTCTATTTATACACAGTTTAGGTATGACTATTATTACACTTCAGATTGCTGCAAAAACTCAAAACTGTCTTCCCCAACAAGCTACAGGAAAAAGCCTCGACAGTGCTGTGTTGTGCAGTGTTTGATTTTGCTCCGAATCACTGTTCTCTCCTGGGACATCCTCTAGTTAGCAAAGACTATGGGGAAACAGAAGAATCATATGCCATTTTGTTGTGAAGATACAATGTGTTGCAATGTGAGGACCTATTTAACTTGGTGGGTACTGGGGACTGTGTTTGTGACTCAGTGGAAATCTGTGAAACTGTTTTATGATGTTCTGTCAAATGCTGCTCAAATGTTTTTACATAATAAATATATTGGTATATTTTCCAAAGAAAATGAATATGAATCATATACCTTGATTGTTGTTACCATTAAATTCCAGGACTTGGTTTTTATCACTGTATCTAACGGTGTCCTGTATTAACCAGAGTTCAAACATTTCAGTGTAATGTTATATTGATAAAATATCATAGTATAAAACATTAACCATTAAAGTTTTGTTTGCTCAAAGCTAAATAGATATTCCTATTTCATAGTAGTCTGCATATTTATACTAGTTCTGCATGATAACAAGAGAAGTGGCAGTACTGTGAATCATAATGATAAGCCTGAAGACTTTATTAGAATGTTTTTGTAGTGCAGAGTTGATCTCTATGGCTGGAATCCCATTTCAAAGACCAGTGCTGCCATTTTTTTGGTCTATGATAGGGTATTTATTAGGCAATGCACATACACTACACAGCAGACGATATGTAAATAACCCTCCAAACCACTGAATTTGGCTGTTCAGACACAATCATTGTTATCAGGTACAGGTGCTCCCTCTTTTATGATGGGGATACTGTCTGGCAAATCCATCAGAAGTTGAATGTACTATAAACCGAAGAGCTTAATATTAGGTATCCCACCAATAAAAATGATAAAAATATCAAATAAAAGTTCGTTTAAGTACCTTTCTATTGGTTGTTGAAATAATTTATTTGGAGAAAGACAAATTGGTGTTGTTGCTGCATGGTCACCGCCTCGAGAATCAGATAGCCTTAAGTCAAACAAAGTGTGATGTGGTGGCTTCTTGGAAAATGTCCTGGTGCTATGTTGGTCTGCGATCAGTACTAATTTTAATATTACCACATTCTCATGGATACATAGACCTTTCCAAGTTTGTTATACTTATTCTGAATAAAAATCATGAAAAATGTTAAAAAATTGTTCTTCGAACTTCATTCCTTACATTCAACTGTAATTTTCCATGGTATCCCGTAAAAAAAAAAAAAAAACCCTAGCAAACTAGGTATCAAAATGTCCGTTGTGAAATGAAATTTTCAATGATAAACCATTGGTAATGGCGCCCTGTAGCCCAAGAGAGCGCCGGACAGTTGAAACCAGGGTACAATCAGCAGCACAGATCCACAATGGCGTGCGTCCAGTTTCAAAGTGGAATTGTTAGCTCCGGCATTCTGTGCTCAATTTACAATTTTAAGGGCGATAAATGACAGATGAAAGTCTGAAATCGAAGGAATACATTATCAAGGTAGGTTTTATGTGCCTATTTTGTTTCTTTATATCCGTAATACGAAGAATATATGTGAAAAATCGGCCGTTTGCATGCTTCGTGATGATGGGGTTTTTTGATATCGGGTAATGCCATTTCGAAGTTAATTTAAATTAATTTCACCCTTCAAATCGCACTGCCAGTGCACTCCTACTATTTTACACTTCGTAATCTATCGCCAGAATACATAGCTTTGTGATTTTTACAGATTTTATGGTGTAAAATGATGTTTGAAAAGCGGCATATATCAAGACAATTTTGTGTATTTTTGAATCGTGTATACTGTGTAAACTGTGATATATGTGGTTCCTGACTCATTCATAAATGTGTAGGTTGAGAATAATGACTTAGAATTACTGTAAAATGGCTGTAAACTGTTCCAACACACAAATACCCTTAGAGGTTACATTTTATGTAAATAGATGAAAAACTAAGTGATGGTTGCAATAGATTTAGCACACACAAATACTCCAGGTGACCAAGTTTCAAGCAAATAGTGTGAATAGGAAATAAATTATGAAACTTTGAATTTACTCCAATTTTCACATTTTTTTTCCCAAAAACACATTCTTGCCATTTTGGAAGGTGCGTAATTGGGAAATTATTAATGGTAAACCCCCGGAATTAATTAAGCATGTAAAAAGTCCTGGGTACTCTCAGGAAATTAAGTTGCAGCACGTTGTACAGCATAGTTTTTGAGCAATTTAAGTTTGAAAATGGCATAATTTCACAGTCTTGCTGTTTTGGACATTTTCCTGAAAATTTCTACAAAATCTTTAAATGCACATAAAATCTGAACCGATGAAGATAATTGATTGAATAATTTTTTTTTGTTATTTTGGTTTGTGTTATCTATCAATAAAAATATGTATTAACATGATATTTTGTGTTTGAATTTTTGACAGCCAGTACCTATTAATATATACTACAGTGGAACCTTGAATTTGAATGCCTCTTGACATCAAATGGTCCTCAATTTGAACAATGATTCAGACTTTGAACATCAAAACCCTAAACAGAACTTTCAGTGGTCCGATGCTTCCAATCACTAGTCTGTGGCGATAAAGCCCTAATATGGTATACCAATCACCATAAAACCTGAAAGACGAAGAAATAAGGTATGATGATAAGCATTTTCACTGCGCCCCATTTCAGAGACTACATCCTTCGGAGGCTGCATTTGAACACCGATTGCTTCATAGCGGCGTAACAAGGCTGTCCCATTTCAAAGGTTGCTTCATATGTGGCAGAGAAATGCACCCTTCTTGCAGCTGCCCACTCTCTTCAGTTAAAAGGTGCAGAGTTTTTCCAATGCATGTTTGTGTGAGACCTATTTATACTATTGGTGTGGGTCATATGTACCCAGAATTACAGTAACGTCAGATAATTTTGATCTGTTGTTGACATTTTTCTGGTGCTCATAAATATAACTTTTGAAAAATGAAAAGAGCCAATAGATTTAGGGGTTACTGAGGTTAAGGATGTGGCTATGGGTAGATGTAGCATTACTAAGCTACAGTAGTGCTTGAAAGTTCAAAGTTCAGGTTCAAAAAATGCCAAATAGGAAAATATAAAAGAATAATTAGCTAGTACAAAAATCACCCCCATATATTATATGAATACTGAAGTAAATATGTGCTACAGTAAAGTGACAAAAAGCATGTAGATGTGCTACAATCACAAGCAGCAATTACTTAATAACTTGAGGTAATCTTGTTGTATGACAGTAAAGTGATATCACTGATATGCAATATCTGTATATGTAGACATGTATACATGTAGATAGTAAAGTGCATGGTTATTTCTGAGGTAGGTTCAAGAGTCTGATAGCAGTGGGGAAGAAAGAGTTCTTTAACCTCGTGGTCTTGCATTTGACACTTCTGTACCTTTCTGAGGTGAGAAGTGTGAACAGTCCATGCTGGTGGTGGGGTCTTTAAGGATAAAGGAAGCTCTCTCGTTGACTCTGTGGTGGTAGATGCTCTGCAGAGAGGGCAATGGATTCCTGGTGATCTCAGCAGTCTTCACCACGCTCTGCACGTGTTTATGGTCCTTCATAGTTTGTGACCCTTTTAGAATTTTCTCTATTTCTGCATAAATATGACATAAAACATTTCCACACAAATCCTAAAAGTAGATAAAGAGAACCTAGTTAAACAAATGAGACAACAATATTATACTTGTTCATTTATTTATTTTGGACAATTATCCAATATTACATATTAGTGAGTAGTAAAAGCATCTGAACCTTTGCTTTCAGTATCTGGTGTGACAACTTTGGTCTCATTAATTAAGACATGTTAATTAATTAATTAACACGTATGAATTGTGCTATACAAATAAAGTTGACTTGACTTGACTTCTTCCAGTAGCCTTCTGGTTTGTCCATGTGAACTTTAGTAAACTGCAGACAAGCAGCAATGTTCTTTTTGGAGGGCAGTGGCTTTCTCCTTGCAACCTTCCCATGCACACCATTGTTGTTCAGTGTTCTTCTAATGGTGGACTCATGAACATTAACGTTAGCCAATGTGAGAGAGGCCTTCAGTTGCTTAGAAGTTACCCTGGGGTCCTTTGTGACCTCGCCAACTATTACACG
>JAVSBU010000095.1:6333931-6344788 GCA_033118015.1 Loricariichthys derbyi | reverse complement strand
CCATTGATGATTTTTGTGTGATTTTGTTGTCAGCACATTCAACTTTGTACAGAACAAAGGATTCAATGAGAATATTTAACTCATTCAGATATTCTATAAGAGAGAGAGAGAGCGGTGGGTACGTGCGATATAAGCTACAGTTCAATTAATATATATTTCTTGAAAATTTGTTGCTTAAAATAAAAATCGAGTAAACATTAGGTGTTTAGTGTACCTAAACTTTTTGTAGGCTTTGCATCACGCTGATTATGAATGAACGTCGTTCTACCTGGTAACCACGCCTCTTAAACCATGATGACGTTTCTGATTGGCTAAGAGGAATGAGGCAGCCGGTAAAAAAGAGCGTTGGTTAACGTAGCCTGTATAAATGCCTACAAATCCACCGCGGGAAAAGCAATCAACTTGTTGCTATCGCAAGGAGGTCGAACTTGAGTGTGTGTGTGTGTGCATGTGTGTGTGTGTATATGTGTGTGTGTGAGAGAGAGAGAGTCCGCTGTGTGGGATTTATCCAGTGTTGCGACGGGAGATGATGAATTCCGTGGACGCACAGATCCATCACAGCTCTGCCCCCGCCGCGAGTCCACTGCAGCCCAAAAGCGCGCACGACGCGCCGGACATGGCAGTATACTGCGAAAACTTCGTCTATCACCAGCAGAGCGTGGCCGGTGCGCAGAGGCCAAGCGGTTACGGACTGGGTGAGTACGCGGCCACCCCAAACCCTTACCTGTGGCTCAACGGTCCCGGAGTGAACTCCTCCCCGTCCTACCTGCACGGAAACAGTAACCCGTCGTTCATCGGTCCGTCTTACGGCTCTCAGAGACAGTACCTAGCCAACTCGCCAGGGTTTGGGGGGCCGGATCTCGGCTGGCTGTCCATCGCGAGTCAGGAGGAGCTGCTGAAGCTGGTGCGTCCACCTTACTCCTACTCAGCGCTCATAGCCATGGCCATCCAGAACGCGCACGAGAAGAAACTCACGCTCAGCCAGATCTACCAGTACGTGGCGGACAATTTCCCGTTTTATAAGAAAAGCAAGGCAGGATGGCAGAACTCCATCAGACACAACCTGTCTCTGAATGATTGTTTCAAGAAGGTGCCACGGGACGAGGATGATCCAGGTGAGTGCGACCTTCCACGTGGAAAAGTGACACAGCACATATGAAGCACTATTAAATCAGTTTTTATTATAAAAGTTTGTTATAAAAGTTTGTCAGACTATGCTCGTATATGCACAACCTATGCATGATGCATTTCGAGCCTATAAGAATGTGAATAATTTGAAAAATGCCTTTCAACTAAAAGCCAAAAAAAATCCAAATCAAACCATTCTTCATATCCCCTCATTAATGCAGTTCAGGAGAGCTGGGGCAGCACAGGGTTCAATGTTAGAGGTAACTTTAGGCAGGATGCCAACTGTACACAGGACACAAACACACTCACACTGACTTTAGAGACACCAACTGACCTAAGGGATGTGGGAGAAAATGTCGAGGTAGAACTGCATTACAGTAGCCTATTTGCATGAAACATAATCTCTAATGATGTGCTAATGATCTTATTGTATTATGTTTCAAAGGAAAAGGAAACTACTGGACTTTGGACCCAAACTGTGAAAAGATGTTTGACAATGGAAACTTTCGGCGAAAAAGAAAGCGCAGGTCAGATGCAGGCACCGGGCTTACCAGCGGTACCAAGCCTGAGGACAACCGAGCACTTACAGGTGTGAAGTCGTCAGAGAGTGCACATCTGGGTGGAACCATGTCTCCAGAAATAGACACAGCAGTCAATGAAGGCCACAGAAGCACGTCTCCATCAGGCCCTGCATCAGCGCCCTGCTTCAACAGTTTCTTCAGCACCATGTCTGGAGTGAGTTCGGCCTCATCTCCCGCAGTTAGACAGGGCTCTCTGGGGCTGATCGGTGAGATCTCCAGTCGGAACATAACCGCTCTGAGCCCATACCACGCCACATCTGCAGCCGACGCAGCGCCGCCCAGTGAGCACAGCGATCCCAGCGTGCACACCAACAGGCCTGCCTACTCGAGTGCGTTCAGCGGTGCCCAAAGTGCACAGTACAACAGCCAATTCTACAATAGTTTCAGCGTGAACAGTCTCATTTACCCACGAGAAGGCACGGAATTATAATAACACTTTCTCAAGGACAGAAAGAAATTTTTCAGATTTTCAAAAGAAAATCTGTAATCTGTCAATAAAACAAACACACTGCATGACAAGATCCCCGGTGCTGATATAACCTATTTACTTATGTCCACCATCTCTTTAGTGGTTACTTTACTAGTTATAGGAGTGAATTCAAACCTGTAGACATTAATTCAACAATGTATGAGTTCATATAAGGCTAGCATTGGGGGCTTTCTGCTATGCAACGGACATTATAAATGACATCAGCACAGTGAAAATTTATAGGCTATTCATGATGAACTTTGTGTATTTTGAATCCATCCTTTTTAGCTCTATTACATTTTTGTTGTTCACATTCCAGGGTACATAGACTGTCCATTTTTACAGAGTAATGGTTCCTGTTATGCAGTACTGGATGATCAAGATTACATTTTTCAGAACAACCTGAAAGCCTAAATCAAACATTATCAATGTTAAATCAGTGCACAAACATCAGCGCACTTACCTGCTAGATCATTATACCCCACTGTACTTTCACTGTGTATGTTTTGTAAAATATATAGCTATTTTTAAATATTTATATTAAATTAAGTATTTTGGAGTCTTTTTTTAGAAGACAATATATATATATATTTCATGTTTCAGTAAACAGTAGTCAAAGTCCACACAAAATACCAAGTGCCAATCAGCTGACCATCAGGCTCATATGGGCTGTTTCTTTACAATTGAAGTGCCAGCATTTCCCTGTTTGTAAAAAAATATATAATAATAATAATAATAATAAATTGAAATGTTCTTGCTTGATTGATAAACATTTTTGTGTAGTTTTTATTGTTATGTTGATCTTTGCATTCTACATATTTATGTTTTGACCTGTTTGCGTCCTTTTGTACTTTTATAAGTGTAGACTTTAAAAAGTTCAAAATATACAAACTGTGATTCTTAGATTTTTGAAAGCTTGTCATTGCCCTAAACACTGAAAAACATACATTCTAATATATAATCACACAATTGGTAAAAACTAACACATAGCTAAAATACATTAAGTATTTAATCTGACGCCTGTAAAATGCCATAAACTGCAAACACTTGACTCTAAGTGAAATTTAGTAACATTTTGGCTGTAAATGATGGACAATCTTTTATATCACCTGTTCTGAGGTTACCATAAATCACTACCACTATTTTATTTAGTTATGTTAAATATTTAGATTTATAACAAGAAAATGCTGAAATACCATTTTTAATTAAAATGCTTTATAGAATTAAGTTTACACTGTCAGCCAATTAATTGTAATAAACTGTTGTTAACCAATGCTGTCTGTTAAATTGAGTTTCAAAGAATAGCATTTAATTCAATCTTTTTGGCACACATATGCTATAGGTACGTTAAGAATAACTTTTTTAATGTGATGCTTGAATTATTTGAGATTACCTTTGGTTTGATAACAGTTTTAAAATCACTATATATAGTGCATATATATATATATATATATATATATATATATATATATATATATATATGCAATTTCCCCCAGGGATTAATAAAGTATAAAGTATTCTGTTTCAGATCACAGCACATTGTGTTAAACTGAATAAAGAAACAATTATAAAGGATTTTATATAGACCACAAAGTCCTTGTGAAAACTATTTTCTTGTATCATTCACCCAAAAGGCAGTACTAGAGAACTGGCATTAAATTTGTCTTTAGATGTATTATATATGAGGTAAAAGTGTCTAAATAAAGCTAGATGATACATCGTGTCAAGCCAAAATTCCCAAATTTTAGCAGTTGTGTTAGCAGCATTAAACATTCTATTAGCCTGAGCACTGACTTGACAAAATATTTACTGTTTTCCACTGCAGAAACCAAATCTTGTAACCATTATGTTTATAATCAGTATTGCAAATTGACTTACACATAGAGTCTGGCAGATTCTATTTATGATTTGGTAGATGAATGTTGAGTTACTGTGAGGAACCAGTGTAAGAAACTGAAAGAAAACAAGAGACACGTTTTCTGTGGTGGAAGGCCAAAGCTTCAACATAGATAACATGGCTAAAATTTTATATTTTTATTAGATGCTACAGTAACAATGCTATTATTGTCTGCCACTATCATGTACTGAAGTGACAAAGCTATGCAGAAAGACAAAGAGAGATTGAGAGAAAGACAGGGAGAAATAAAGGGGCTACATTCTGTCTTTTGTCTTCCTTTCTCATAAATGCTGGGAAGAACCCAACTGGTTGTTTGGAGATTAGGTGAAACTCCCAGTGAGAAGGGCAGTGCCACCCAGGAGGTGAAGAAGAAGGGAAGGATAACACAGATAGAGAGAGAGAGAGAGAGAGAGAGAGACAGAGAGAGAGAGAGAGAGAGAGAGAGAGAGAGAAACACACAGAGAGAGAGAGAGAGAGAGAGAGAGAGAGACAGTGTGAGAGAGAGAGAGAGAGAGAGAGGGAGATTCATAAAGACTCTGTCTAACATACCTCACAGGAAGAGTCCTCAAAGTAGGGATTACACATTGGAATATCCCCATCATTACTTGTCTGCCCCCACCCCTGCTATATGGATTGCTAATATGCAACTGCATGAATCCAGCATAACCACATGTTTTGAACATGGCCTTCTTTAACCTTGTTGCAAGATGAGTAATTGAATTAAAATAAAATTGAAATTATTTTTAAGTACTTAAACATATACTATATTTATTTATCTGACAGACACTGTCATCCAAAACGACTTTCATCTAAAGTGTCAGAAAATAATCCTGGAATCTAGATGTTAAAGAACTCAATAGTGATACATCCAGTTTGAGATCACATAACATGCAGAAGACAAACATATGCAATCTTCGCTAGAAGAAGTATTTCTTGTTGATAACTACAGCAGTAGCACATTCACTGTAGCTTCTCATCTATTATCTAAGCTCTTCACCCCAGTGCCCCAGTGTTCGATTAGCCACAGTTTGAGTGAGCAATCATGACAAACTTTAAGCTGTTATTTTTGTGTCACATCTATTTCTGACTTGGATGACCCTGAAGCTTGACTGCATGTTTCAAAACTCTAGAAGTTATGACATTGTGTTCTTAGGTACTGTATCACCAGTATTAGATATCCCCCCCAGTATTAGAAAGTTTTAGCGCCCCCCCAGTATTAGAAATATTGCTGAGAAAAAAATAAGTCATTTAAAGACAATTTTAAAGTAAACCAAAATAAGTTTTAAAGCCTATGCTTTGGTTCACTAAACTGATCACCACCTTAGTGACTAGAATTTGCACCCAGAACCACACAACTAAACAAGCGTTTTTTCTATGAGTGCAACACTTTTTCACATGCTAGTTGTGTTTCATATGTGAGTATAAAAAAGTTACAGGATGTTCAGTGGTGAGATGTATTTTATCATTTATGAAGTCGTCATTAGCATTGACTAGGGGTTCAACAGATGGTATGAAGTTTCTCTGTGTGTGTGTGTGTGTGTGTGTGTGTGTGTGTGTGTGTGTGTGTGTGTGTGTGTGTGTGTGTGTGTGTGTGTGCCTTCTTTGCATATCACTGTGAGGACCAAATGTTCCCAGGAGGATGTAAAGATCTTTTTTACCCTGTGGGGACTTGTTGCTGGTCCTCATAAGGAAACTTACTTTTTAACAGGAACTGCAACTTTCTTTTGAAAATTCAATGGAGTCAAAATATTTGCTTTAGGTTACTGAGGATATTACTGAAGGTTATGTGTTAATAAAGAGTTAATAAGCTATAGTAATCATTATGTCAATGAAAAGTCCACAGAAATATGCTTAGCAAAGACTGTGTGTGTGTGTGTGTTTGTGTGTGTGTATGTGTCTGTCTGTCTGTTTGTCTGTCTCTCTGTCTGTCTGTCTGTCTGTCTGTCTGTCTGTATGACTGCGTGTTTTTTGCTGCATGCACTACAGAGATGCTGTGCCAGCCAGCTGTAGGCGGGCTGCTACATGTTTGAGAGAAGAGAAATATGAGAGCTGTGGAGTGAGTGATAAAGGACTGTAATTAAAGTATTACATCGCTTTCCTAATGCTAAGCACAGAGTAACAGCCCACCACCTCAGCGCGGCACAACACTCAGCGCTGTCTGGGCCTGAGACCGACCCCCACACCTGAGTCACAAACACATTGTGTCATGCTTTACGGACCAGAATTCAGTATTCAAAAACCACTGCAGAGTTAAAGTCATTGTACCTAATTTCAGGGAGATGATCAAAATGGTGACCTCACGCTGTCATGTCATGACATCTGCGCTAGACCAGTTTTTGAATATACCAGTTTTTTTCTAATATAGAACAAACACCACAAAAACATCTTAATTCAGCGAGTGTCTCCAGTATATAATTACTCAAAAAATTAAATTACTTCACTTGTATTTTTATAAATTTAGCTGTGTTTGAGAAACTCCAAAATCAAATTTACACTGATTTAGTTTTTGAGGCATCCTCATACTTTAAACAAATTATTACTACTTTAGTACCTTTTGGAACTCTCAAATTGGGGCTTTGGGATTTTATGTCTTATGATATTTAACATTTTGATAAATCATCTAAATCAAAGTAAAGGGTTTTATTGTCAGTCAGACATGCATACCTGCAAAATTAAATGATTAATAATGCACATCATAGTCTGACATGCAAATAGGATATAATGGAGTTACAGCTATATAAGGGTACAAATAGTAGTAACCATATCATGCTGCTAAGAGTTTAAATTTTCCAACTAAAAAGCATAATTCAGGAAACACTGGGTGGAAGCACACCATGGATGGAGCTGTCACTTTTTGTTTGAGAGAGAAAATATATTCCCTTTAGTACCAGTGAGGTGTATATGTATTTATAATTGGGCATATTGTGCATTTACCTGTTCTGTTCTGTGTATGGAATTTTTGCGTCAATAGAAAAGGTTGTCCAATACATGTCCATTGTATATCTTTATATGTATGTATGTATGTGTGGTGAGTCAGTTAAGTGGTTACATTATCTATCATTTGAAGTGAGACATTTTAGGGATAAGTCAAGGTGGGTCAGTGACAACCAAGGTGTCCATCATTATTTTTACGCCTGTCCTGTCCCATGAGTTCGTCCTAGAAATTCTAAATATTAGAGAAGTCAGATATGTTCAGGGACTGTCCAGAGGATTATGATCAATGAAGCAGAGCACACACCTGCACGGTGGTGGTGGTGGTGGTGGTGGGGGTGGGGGGGGGGTCGGTCGTTTGCAGAACAGAACTGGATTGAATAACTAAATGTTTAGTGTACTAAAGGTCTGAGGGTCTTATAGTGAGAAATTAATAAATAGCAGCAGATTCTAATGATGTACTTCAGAAGAACAGACCATTGATTGATTTGTTTTACATTTTATTTTCTGTGGGGGTTTTTTTTCTCAATTGCAATCATAATAATGCTGTGACTATGAATGAACACTGAGAATGAACACTCAGCTGGAAGTAAGAGGGATACTGCAGTAATTACAGTCAATGTGTAATCATGATGATGAAGGTTGTGATCTCTTAGACACAGCAGTCTGGAGAGTAAACGCCCTTTAAAGACTTGATGCACTCCAGAAGGTAAGACTTTGATTGGTTGAATCAGTAAAAACATCCAGCGAGTAATAATTAATGACAGAGGAAAAAAGTCTAATATCTGTCAGATATGTGCACACGCATTACAGTTTTTCCTAAAGGAAATAATTCTTCATCATAGACCTGTTTTAATGCATTCTGTAAAACTAGTATTTAAATAGTAAAAAATAAAGAAAATATATATGTCATGATATTGGGGAGGTGGGGGGTGTAAAAGGAGGAACCAAACACAGACAACTTCATGAATAAGGGTAGGCTTTATTTAACATAAATAAGGAAACTAAAAGGAACAGAAGCAAAGTAACAAATAAAAGCCTAAAAACAAAAGCCAAAAACAGCAAAATGGCAAACCCCCAAAGGCCGATGAGGCTAGTATGCTCGGGGATGGCTTAGGACATGTCCAAGGTGAAGTGGACCCTGTTTTACAGCTGGCAGACCAGTCCTGCCAACCACGCCTACATGGAAACCGTCTTTACGGCCAGATGTCCCAAACTGACCAACCATCGGGACGAAAGGGAGACCCAGGTGAGGTCCAGCAGGGTGCAGTGCAGGGACAGGCCCTGAGCAATGACCCACCTATGGCAGCAGCGAACCTGTGGTATCCTCATGTGGACCCTTTAGGTCCGGCGCTGCCTGGATGACCACACAAGGGGGTCCGGGCAGCACAGAGATACTGCCAACTGTCTTTACACTCAAATGCTAAACCCTGTTGGTTACCTCCTGTCTCCTGACCGTACTCCACCCTTCCTCTATAAAGGAAGGGTGGTACCTTCGTTCCTCACCTTCTCTGGTGCCTAGAGCAAGACTGGTGCATGCACCCGCGATTGTGTGCATAGTTGCGGGATATATGCACCAGCATCGGGACGTGCCTAGCGTGTAAAGATGGAACCCATGTGTCTACTAGAACCCCATCTAAAAACAGCCCATATCAGCTGTGTGAGTAGCAGCAGATCAAACCGATAGCCGGACTGACAGATGGAAAAAAGCAGCTTACCGTAGACGAAGACCTGGTAAAAAAAAAAACGCCAGTCACAGCTGAATCCAATCGCCACTAATAGTAATGGTGTCTGGAGTGCTGATCGCGCATGTGCAGATGCTAAAGCTTCGATGGATTCAGCTGTGACGTTAGGCTCATGCCAGACTGCTGATGGTAAACAAACACACACGTGGCATGATACCTGACAGCTCTCACCCCCCCACCCCCCCAAAAAAGGAGCGGCTCCTGAAGCCCACAATTCGTGTGCTGGCAGGCCCGAAGAGAAAGGCTGGGGGCCAGCGAGGTTAAACACAAATAAAGGCTGGGCCGGTGGCCAGCGAGGCCCAACTACTAGGCTGGAGCCAGGACCTCCACCACTCAGAGAACAGGGATACCGGACCAACAGCCCCAGACAATCATTGCCCCGCTACGAATGAAGGACAACAACTGTACACAGCCAACTGCAACCCAAACACAACCAAGTTTCCATGCTGGCTGCAGGGACCAATGTGCTCCTGCACCCCACCCAGGGCCACAAGAGGGCACTAGATGGGCGGCTGGTTCCACGGCAAGCGAAATGAAAAATGGGGCATGGGAAAGGGGCTAGGCCTATGCTAGCCCCACAGGAGCCACTCTAGACTTTTACAACTAGCGGAAAAGGGCTAGACTTATGGCTAGCAGAAAAGGGGCTAGGCTTATGGTCAGTCAGGCAAACTGTTTAGCCCTGACTGGGCTTATGGCCAGCAAAAAGGGGGAGAAGGGGTGGGCAAGAGGGAAAAAAAGAAAAATTAGCACAGGGTGGAAAAAATGTGCAAGCCTACCGGAAGCTGCCTGCTGGGTTCAATACTGGCTGGGTCATTCTGCCATGATATTTGGGGGGGGGGGGGGGATAAAAGGGGGGCAAACATTGACAGCTTCAGAAATAAGGGTAGGCTTTATTTAACATAAATAAGGAAACTAAAAGGAATGGAAGCAAATTAACAAATAAAAGCCTAAAAATTAAAACCAAAAATGGCAAAATGGCAAACCTCCGAACACTGACGAGGCTAGGGCACATGAGGATGGCTTAGGACATGTCCACGGTGAAGTGGACCCGGTTTTATAGCCAGACCGTTTCAGCCAACGATGCCTACATGGAAACCGTCTTTATGGCCAGATGTCCCAAACCGGCCAACCACCGGGATGAAAGGGAGACCTAGGCGAGATGTGGCAGGGGGCAGTGCAGGGACAGATCCTGAGCAATGGCCCACCTACGGCAGCAGCGAACCTGCAGTATCCCCCCCCCCCCAGGGGGTGCCAAGAGTGTCTGGGCAATGCAGGGATACAGCTAACTGTCCCTACACTCAAATGCTAAACCCTGTCAGTTACCTCTGGTCTCCTGATCATACTCCACCCTCTCTGGTGCCTAGAGCAAGACTGGAGCATGCACCCGGGCAATCCATGATTGTGCGCATAGTTGTGGGATATATGCACCAGCCTTGGGACTTGCCTAGTGTGTAAAGATGCCATGTGTCTACTAGAACCCCATCTAAAAACACCCCATATCAGCTGCGCGAGCAGCGGCAGGTCAAACCGATCGCTGGGCTGACAGATGGTAAATACGTGGCTTAGCATAGATGATGACCTGGCGAAGAATGATCTGTATGGCTCGCTTTTAAAATGCCAGTCACAGTTGAATCCAATTGCCAATAATAGTAATGGCATCTGCAACACCAATCACTCATGTGCAGATGCTAAAGCTTCATTGGATTCAGCTGTGATGTCAAGCCCACGCCAGACCGCTGATGGTAAACAAACGCACACCTGGCGTGACACGTGACAATATATATATATATATATATATATATATATATTGTTCTGTACAAAGTTGAATGTACCGACAACAAAATCACACAATATCATCAATGGAAATCAAATGTAGCAGGGTAAGAGCACAGTTTTGCTCAAAATATTGCAATGCACACATTATGGGTGATATACCAATATATTCAAAAGAGGACAAATTGTTGGTGCACGTCTTGCTGGTGCATCAGTGATCAAGACAGCAAGTCTTTGTGATGTATCAAGAGCCACGGTATCCAGGGTAATGTCAGCATACCACCAAGAAGGAAGAACCACATCCAACAGGACGTAGTGACCTGGACACTATCC
>JAVSBU010000095.1:6077905-6091714 GCA_033118015.1 Loricariichthys derbyi | reverse complement strand
ATATTTTTGTCTCATTTGTTTAACTAGGTTCTCTTTATCTACTTTTAGGACTTGTGTGAAAATCTAATGATGTTTTAAGTCATACTTATGCAGAAATAGAAAATTCTAATGGGTTCACAAACTTTCAAGCACCACTGTAAATGTGGTCTACCACTGACACCAGTGATTGTGGTTTGAGTGATCCGATATGTCTTGGCTGTGTTCACATGTGGTCAAGTGAAATCCGATCACCAAAAACCCATGAAAATTCAAGGTGTTATCAGGCTCTTTGTGGAGAAGGATTCAAATTGCAACACAATAATGAGCCAAAACAGACTTCAAAGCTTTGCAACAAGTACTTGAAGACCAACTAATAAGATAGGATAATCCTTTTTTTGTCCCACAACTGGGAAATTTCCATTATTACAGCAGCATAAGGACAGTAGTGCACTCAGTAGTAATAAAAATAAAAATAAAAGACAATAATATCACAAAGTGCTGAATGTTATGGACTTTCATCCATAGCCACTGAACTCATCGAGCATTTATGGGGGCACTTGAAAATAGGGAAAGCCAAGCATTCAGTAACATCACAAGATGCTCTGTCCTATATTTTGAAACCATGATGAAAATAACATGGACCATCAGATTTTGTAATTTGCAAAAATGGGAAACAAATCCAAACATGTATATAATTTTTTTTTCAAAATTATTACATGACTTGTCATGAAAAACAATGAGTACAATTCAAAATGGAAGCACTTTAGAATAAAACTAATAAAGAAGCATTTTCATATGGTGGTCTCAGAGTTTTGGGCCGCATCGTACATGCACATGACCTTCATGATATTTTAAACAATGTAGTGGACATACTGAAACTAATGCTACATCCTCAATTAGAATTTTAGATAGAAAAAAAAAGATTTTTAGATATATGAAAACTATAGGGTACTAACCTTGGAGAGTCAATCCCACTGTCTGCTGTATTGCTTTGATTCTCTCCTATTTCTGCTGTGCGACTTACACTTGCACGCTGAAGGCTGTCGGCATCCTCTGATTGAACCTGATTGAAGTTTTTCACTTGTGATTGACCATTCCATTGGCTGGTCTGGCTATGTCCTTCATCTGCAGGCTTAAGTAGTGTTTCATTTTCTGAGTTCCGCTCAATTGTTTGACAGTAGTCAAATATGCTACTGTCCAGAGTCTCAGTGGGGCCAGAGTGTTCTAGGTTGGGCTCATGCAATTTCTCCTCCAGGCACTGTGGCTTTTGGATAGGACTGCCATCTGACAGATCACCAGGCTGCCATTTATGTTCATGCCTTCTATTAGTGGCTCGTATGGAGTCTAAATGCAGAGTCATTATGTTATCTTCCATGAAAGAGCTGTCCCAGTCCCCATCCAAACAGACTGGTTCACGACAGCGAGCTGTGCCAGAGTGTGGTAAATCACTAACGTGCTCCTCATTCAAGTAAAGAGAACTAGAGCAGCCGTCATCTTCCTGTACTTTCTGATAAATGCGCTGCTCGTCATCAGTGTACATTTCCCTGTTTACATGCTGTGTTTCTTTGTGCATACTTTCAGTGTTCACATGCTGTTGGCTGCTTGTTTTCTGGTGAGAGGACAGAAGGTCTGGACAGCGGTCAAATTCCTCCTTACTTGGGACTAAATGGAGTGACAGTCTACGCTGAATGCTAGGTTGGGGCCATGACAAGTTTAATTCTGGTGGATCGTACGAATAGGAAGACACATCTGTATTGTTCTTATGGTCAGTAACACTTTTCAGATTTCTGTCTTGTAAAACCTTCTGTTTATTCTCCTTTGCTCTCTCTTTGAACTGTCTGCCTCTGATTTTGACATCCCTCTGTTTTATTTTGTCTTCTATCCTCAGTGTGCTGTTCTCAGGGTAGACTGGGCTGTAGTTTCCAGTTAGTTCTTTAGTGTCTTTAGTGTCTTTTGTATCTATGATTGATTCCACATTCAGTCCTCTTTCATGTAACCGATCACAGGATCTGTCCATCAGCACTTGAGCTTCCTGGATCTCATTAGTGACAACTTTTATACGTTGTGAATCCCAGGACTTTGACCTGTGACCTGCTTGTTCTCGTCGACTAGAGGACTTGCCCTCTTTCCTTCTTTGTTCTTTGTGAATGATGGCTGTATCCCGCATTGACTGAAAAGGATCTTCTATGCGTTTCTTATAGATGCATTTTGCATCCAAAGCTGCACAGTCCTCATTATGAGTGTCCACTTCATTTAATTCCATTCTAAGGCACGGTGGAATGAGATCATCTCCATGTAAACCTTCATCACATGGGACATCCTTACTCTTTGGCCGCTGTTTCTCTTTGGCTGTGGTACTTCTTCTCTTGCTCCGGTTGGCTTTAGAGGAAGACCTTCTGCCACCAGCTTTTGTTAAATGATGCCTTTGGTTAGAGAGCAGGACTTCTGTTGACATACCTCTGTCACTAGTTAAAGCCTTTGAGACTTTCTCTGTTTTCTCTTCCAGTTTCTTCATTAGGACTGTGTGGCGCACCAGGTTATCCACAGTGAGTTCAGGGTTGATGCGTTTAATAATAGCATGCTCCAAATCCCTGGGAAGGTTGTTCAGATCATCTTCATCCCTTACTGGCCATTCCTCTGGGGGGAACTGGCCAGAGAAAGTGACATATTCCTTTTTTACTTTGTTGTCCTTCTTTGTTGTGTTACGTCGAAACAAGTTGAGGCCAAACTTCCGTACATGTTTTTCTTTGTCTTTACGAGAAACGGTCGTAGACCTACTGATCTCACTAGCCTGGTAGTCTGCTGCAGTGGATGTGGATTGGTGGTGTACAGTTGGCTTATGTTCTTTTGGCCACTTTAGGCTTTTTCCATTGCATTCACTTATGCTGATGGACTGCTCCTGGACAGAGGGAGGAGCAGTAGGCTGGGGCGTGAAACAACTACAAGATTTACAGTGGGACATAATGGGTACATCAACGGAGGCATCCAGTGAAGTTTCATTGCTCATTAGGTAAGTAATGGGAGGTGGAGAAGGATGGTCACTATCACTTGTCCACCAGTTTTTCTCCCTCACCATGCTGCTAGTGATAAAGTATGTCTGAGGAGTAACAATAAAGTACCCTTCTCCAGTGTGGTAGATTTTTCTCTCTTTAATGAGAGCTCCCAGAGCATTGTAGAGAATGTCTGGAGTGGGAATGGTCATTCCTACATCAATAAAAAGAGAGTTGAGGAATGAATATGGAGTTGAAGTAGAAGGTTATGTTTCTGAGAAATTATGTGAAATTGTATATAAGGTATACAGTGTGCTAAACTTAGTTTAGTAAAATTAATTTGAGTGGTTACACATCTGCCCTAACATGTTACCTGGGTGTTCTTTCATCATGTGTGTAATCAGCGATTCTTGATTGACGATGACATGAGCAACATTCATGTCAGATATGAGTGAGCATAGCACCTCTGACAGTGGAATGAACTGCGACTGGGAGATAGGAGACATCTGAACCAGAGACACGTCACCTGTAAGTAACAGACAAAAGTAATGGCCCTTCAGTTTTATTTTCACATTTATCAGTCTTATTTGTGTACTTCAATGTTAATTTCACAACCACAGCGACCTGGTTTCGAGCCCTTGCAGTGCCTGGTTGAGCTGGAAGATACGTGTAGACACAACTGGCTGTATCTCAAGGAGGTGAGGGCATTCAATGGTAAAAGTGATCATAGCAATAACAGACTCGGAGAAATCCCCAGTGTGGGTGGGGTTGTGGCCCAAAACAGCAGCAGACACAAAAGTGTTCATCATTTAGGTCAACCAGTTTTTGTGGATTGAATAAATAATTTAAATGCAGGATTTTCTTTAACAAAAACAACATTTTTCATCACACTCTCTCTATTAAAAATAACTGCTATTTTCTACAAATGTTTTTAAAGTAGGGATGTCCCGATCAAGGCCAATATTGTGCTTGTCTACTTGTACTCAGACTCATAGAATTACTCCACTAACAGAGCAACCGGTACTTCATGTAAACCAGAACTCAAAAGTGTAGTGCAGTTCCACCCAGATAGTGGAAGCTGGTGGTGACAGTACCCTCCCCATAGGGGTGGCTCCTGACGTCCCCAGACTGGCAGCGTGATTGGCCCAGAACTCCCTCACTAGTTCTGGTTCCAGGATGTTGCGGGCCGGCACCCAGGACCGCTCCTCTGGACCGTAACCCTCCCAGTCAACCAGGTACTAGAGAGAACCTTGCACACATCAGGAGTCAAGGATCTGGAGGACCTCCAGATGATGTGAGGAGGAGGTGGCAGGGCCACGGGAGATGGGGCATTGCAAGCAAAGGCTTTTAGGTGGGACACATGGAACGTGGGATTCACCTGCATGGGTGACTGGGTTGATCTTACGCACCACCTTAAAGGGGCCTAGATATCTAGGCGCAAGTTTGACTGAGGCCCTGTGGACCGGAAGGTCCTTTGTGGACAGCCAGACACTCTTTCCCTGTCTATAAGAGGGTGCTGGTCAGCACTTATGGTCAGCCTGCCGGTGCATGGTCTCACTGGCCCATTCGGCCAGGAACAGCAGTGCAGGGAACCCAAAATGGCACTCGAAGGGGGACATCCCTGTGACAGAGTGCTTGTGATTGTTGTGGGCCAGCTTTGTCCACAGGAGATGGTCCACCCAGGAAGTGGGGTTTCCTGCCATCAGGCACAGGCCAACCCCTGGTTGACACTTTCAGTCTGATCGTTGGACTCTGGGAGGCAGCCCGATGAGAGCCTGGCCTTGCCTTGGCCCCAACGGGCCGGCAGAAGGCCATCCAAAACCAACTCGAGAACTGGGGGCCATGGTCTGACACAAGGCCCTGGGGGAAGCCATCCACCTGGACGATGTCCCGGAGAAGGAGATCTGCCATCTCCTTGGCCGTGGGTAGCTTGGCCAGAGCAATGAAATTGGCCGCCTTGGAGAAGTGGTCCATCATGACCAGGATGATGGTTTTTCCCCTAGATGGTGGCAGCGTGATGAAGTCGAGGGAAATGTGCGACCATGGCTGGTGTGGAATCAGGAGCAGATGGAGGAGACCAGCGGGATGCTCCCTTGAGGCCATATTGGTGGCGCAGACCTGGCACCGAGCGATGAAAGCCCTGACGTCATTATTAAGGCCAGGCCACCAGAAGCTCTGCTTAAGAATATCGGTGGTTCCCGCTAACCCTGGGTGAGCTGTCGTGGGAGAATCATGGGCCCTGCTGCCAAACCATAGAGTGGACATATTGGCCTCCCTCTGGACCATTGACCTGGTCAGGATCCCACCTAAGGGCCCTGGTGATGGCCTGGTCCATCTCCCAGGTCAGGGCCCCCAAGATCCACGATGGTGGGGTAATAGGGTTGGGAGCCGGGTTAGCCTCTGGGAGTTCCCACCTCCGCAACGGGGAGTCTGGCTTGAGGTTGCTTGAACCTGGCCTGTGGGAGATGGTGAAATCGAAGTGCATGAAGAACAGAGCCCAGAGGGCCTGCTGAGCGTTCAAGTTCTTCGCCCCTTGGATATAGGCCAGGTTCTTGTGGTCTGTCCAGACCACAAATGGGTGGCTGGCCCCCTCAAGCCAGTGCCTCCACTCCTCCAATGCCAGTTTGATGGATAGAAGCTCCCGATCCCCAACGGGGTAATTTCGCTCCACAGAGGTAAGGAGGCGTGAAAAGAATGCACAGGGGTGGAGCTTGAGGTCCTCCTTAGGCCTTTGGGACAGCACCGCCCCAATCGCTATGTCCGAAGTGTCCACCTCCACTATGAAGGGCTGCCCCAGGTCCGGGAGCTGCAGGACCAGGGTGGACGTCAGCTGCTTTTTAAGGGCCTTAAAAGGCCTCTTGGGCCTGGAAGGTCCAGCAAAACCCACCTGGGTTCTTCCGGGTGAGGGCCGTGAGGGAGGCTGTTAATCCGCTAAAATTGTGGATAAAGCACCGGAAAAAATTGGCAAAGCCAAGGAAGTGCTGGACCTGCCGGAGGGACGTGGGCTGTGGCCAGCTGTAGCCCGGCCCCATGATGAACCTCAGGAATGACACAGAGGCGGAGTGAAACTCACTTTTCTCCAGCTTGGCGTACAGGTTGTGCTCCAGTAGAAGTTGGAGCACCTGCCTGACATGCTGCACCTGCTCCTCCATGGAGCAACTGAAGATCAGGATATTGTCCAAGTAGACATAGACGTAGCGGTCGAGGGCTTCACACAGGATGTCATTAATGAATCTTTGGAAGACCACTGGAGCATTCATGAGCCCAAAGGGCATCACAAGGTATTCATAGTGTCCCGTGAGTGTTAGGAAGGCAGTCTTCCATTTGTCCCCTTGCCTAATGCGCACCAGGTTGTAGGCACAGTGAAGGTTATGCTTAGTAAAGACCTTGGTCTTCTGGAGCACGTCGAATGTGGAATTCATGAGGGGCAGGAGGTACCTGTCCTTGAACCTCACTGCGTTAAGCCCTCTGTAGTCAATGCAGGGGCAGAGCATCCCATCCTTCTTCCCCACAAAGAACCATACACCCCGTCAGGGACCTGGAAGGCCAGATGATCCCGCACTCCAGTGCATCCCGGATATACTCCTCCATCGCCATGCACTCAGAGGAGGGAAAGTGCATGGGAAGAAGCTGATCACACAATCGTAGGGCCGATGTGGTGGCAGGCCCTACACACGATGCTGGCTGAAGACCTCAGCCAGGTCCTGATACTGGGCTGGTATGCCCGCAAGGTCAGGGGCAGAGTTGGGTCTTTCGGAGGGTGGAGACAAGGGTGCTGGCAGGAGACACAACTTCTGACATTGGGGGGCCCAGGAGATGTTTGACTGGTTCTCCCAATCGATAAGAGAGTTGTGAGCTTTTAGCCAAGGGAGCCCCAGCACGACATGCAGGTGGGGCAGCTGGGTCACCAAAAGTGGGGTCAGCTCCTCGTGTGCCCCCAACTGGATGGACACTGGCTCGGTGTGGAAACGCACGGGACTGGCACCAAGGTGCCAATCGTCCACTGCCACCAGCGGCAACGGCTGGGGCAGTTGCTCCAACTGAAGACCCAACTGCCATGCTAACCCCTTGTCAAAAAGTTACCAGCAGCTCCTGAGCTGATACTAATCCGGAGCTGCACAGGTGTTCCCTTAACCCCACACAGCAGGGCCGGCAGGAGCAAGTCGGAATGGAGAGGAGGTGGGCTAGGCCCAGGACTGACTTCCTTCACAGTCTGTGGGCCTAGTCATCTACTGGCGCTAGGGGTCAGGGCATGACAGGCGTCGTGGAGCCGAGGTCAAACGTGAGGGAACCCAGAAGGAGCAAAAAGAGCTGGCCAAAGACCCACGCTCCCGATCCCACTCCCTGAGGCGGGCGTCTAGCTGGGTACAGAGCTCAGAGAGCAGCCAAGGAGGCTGAGGGTCATGAGCCACCAGCTCGTCCTTAAGGCGGTTGCTCAGGCCCTTGAGGAAGACCACCTGGAGAGCCGTGTCATTCCATCCGGATTCCGCAGCCACTGTATGGAAGTCGATAATGTACTCCATTACCGGCCAGGAGCCCTGGGTGAGCTTGAGCAGGTGCAGCACAGGATTGCGTCCTCTGTGGGAGGGGGTGATGGAAAGTCTCCCTCACAGCCTGAACAAAGGTGGCCTCGGTGGCGCATTCGGGCACCTTGTCCTCTCACAAGGCCGTCGCCTATGCTAGCACCCTCCCTGAGAGCAGGGAGATCATGAATGCTACCCGAGAGCGACCAGTCGGGAAGCATCCTGGCTGCTGCTCAAAGAGCAAAAACCCCCGGCATTTGTTTGACTCCCCTGAGAAGCGTTCGGGTGTGGCTATAGGTGAGTCGCAGCTAGGGCTTTGGGCTGGTGTGGGTGCCAGGGCCTGAGCCACTGACATGTACAAGGCTTGGACAGCCAAACCTAATTAATTTAGGGACGCAGCAATTTCGCAGAGCTATTGCTTGTGCCGCCCGATCACAGCCTCTTGGATGCCAACAGCCTGTGGTATATTGGCCTTGATGGCCCCAGCACCTACTAGGTCCATAGATTGGTCATGTCTTTCTGCCATGATATGAGTTTTAGGACCTAAGCGCAGGAACTGGCAATAGGGGGCAGTACACGACTTATGTGGTGGACGCGTCTGGCTTCCTCTGGCCCTACGCTGTCTGATGAGTTACCTCAGCCCTCCTGGTGCCTACTCCACCTCCCCCTTGGTGGGTGAGGTGGTACCGGTGTCCCCTCGCTCATAGAGACTACGCGTCCCAGAATGCACCGCCGGGACACGTCATCAATGCAGGCGAAGCTGACCCAATTAGAAGATCAGCCTCACCTGAATACTAATTTAGCGGGTTATTTAAACCCCTCTCGTTAACGCTTTGCGAAGTATTTGCACCTTTTGCTACCATTTACCGAGCATGCGTTACATTGAGTGTCCTTCTGGTATTACCTTTCTTCCGTCCTCGACTATGATTCCTGCCTTGCCCCTTGGTTTGGATTATATTGCCGGTTCTGATCGCTGCCTGTCGACTTCGATTCTGCTTAGCCCTTGTATGTTGGTTTTGTGTATGTGTGCCTGTGTTTTATTTGTTAGTATGTCGGTCTGTTTAATAAACGTTTGTTTTGCATCTGCATTCGTCTGCGCCTACTGCTGTGATGTCACAACAGGGCTTCTACAGAGTCATAAAAGTTTTAAAAGCATTGAAGTCATGACTTTAGAAATAATATCTTAAAGAGACTTTGAAAAGCCTTGAATTTATATATATGGGTCTTAAGGTCTGTGCATTATATGTGTAACTTCTGTGTATCGCAATTTAAGTGTTACAACCACATACCGAGGTCTCCCTGACCGCTAAACAGCACATGTATCGTTCAGAATTGAAGACCAAAATCTTCACAATACAATTAGAGACAGTACGAACACATTTTATGTAAAAAGTCTGGTTAATTGGGTATGAATAAGACGATACAGAGTTGTGACGGGACCACTGACGAGTCTGACACCAACAGCTAGTAACTTTCCAACTCACCTACTCACTAAATCCGTCTTTCTACCGGTAACAGGCAAGCCTCGACATTCCAGCCACCTTTTAAGCTGAACTACGCTCTGGTCCGTGATCGTTTCATGCAGAAATGTCGCTCCTGGAGTATTGTTTTCACAGAGAGTGATGAAAGGTTGAATACATGTAGCTGTACCAGAGCCATGCCGAAATGTTTGCAAGAAAAATCCGGGTCAGTCGTGACGTCATTCGGACTCAACGCTATTTACTATGAACATGAATGATGCTGCTTATTCTGTAGACAACATCACTACTTGAGGCAGCACATTCTGACTACATTCACAAATATGTGTTACACAACATCCTCAATATATTTACTGGTGAGAAAAAGACCTTCCTTTATATGCATTTTACACAAGTCCCGACACATGCACTGAACAAGAAGCTACACCTTTTTGTGGTTTTCAGTTTTTGCCTTGCTCCAAAAGATATTTGTTTAACACGCTGAATGCATAGTAATTACTTGTTACATTGGCAGATGTATTTCGGAAACAAAGCACCTGCATTAAGTCATGTTATGAAGTACTTTGCTGAGAGAAAAAAAAAGGTGTTTAATTCTTCTCGTGGGGACAACTGAGAGAGAAAGCAGGAAAAACGATTAGATTTCACACAAATCTCTATTGTGTATGTGTGTCTCACATTGCTGCTTGGAAAGCTAAACAACATCAGTCCACCTTTAGATAACAGCCTTAACTTTGTAGGTGTAATACAATAACAAATCAAACTAAATAGATATGCATCCAGAGATAAATAAGGCAAATGTGTTTAAGAAGTGGATCTGGTTTTGTAGGAAATTTCCAAGAAAAGGGAATTAAAACATTTTAAGAGAATGAAGTTTTCATTTAACTATGTGGCATTCACTTGGTTTAAATGCAGCCTCCCCACTCTCTCAGGGGGGAAAACTCTAGGTGTTCATTGTAATATGAAGCTGCCCTCTGGACATTAAAACCTTTGTCACATTATGCTCTCTCAGGTACCATGGTAACCGTGCAGCACAGCACAAAAGCACAGACAGGTTGATAGAAGACTGGTGTTAAGCCAGTGACTTCCAATATGAATGGACGTTCTTTGTTTGGTTCACAAACACTGAATCGTACATGTTGGTGTGGTAGAACTCCACTTGTTAAAATGTTTGAATGCACTATCAATATTATTATCTGACAGAGGTAAGTGAAATGGTCAGAAAAGTAATTACTACATCACAATCAGCCAGAGGAGGCATGGTAGTGCAATAGTTACCTCATAGCTGCTCAGACTCAGGTTCAAGTCTTGGCCTGGCTTTTACTGGTGTGCAGTTTGTAATTTCTCCCCATGTCTCTGTAGGCTTCCTCAGAGTGCTACAGTTTTCTCCCAGATTGCAAAGATATATAGTAGGTCAACTGGTATCTGTAAAGTGTGTGTGTGTGTGTGTGTGTGTGTGTGTGTGTTTAGGTATACGTGTGTGGGGGAATCAAATATATCAAAAGGATAGAAAGTTCTGACATTTTTGTCTAATGAGGACAGTTTAATCTTCCCCACAAGGAAATTTGTTCTTATACAAAAGCTTGTGAAAAACGTTTGACGCAGCTGCTGAGGTTAAGTTTAGGGTTAGATGCAGGTGTAGAATTAATGAATATAATATAATAATATACAGACAATGGAAATCCATGTTCATTTTGGCAGCTGATTTTGATTTAGTTTTAGTCTTAGGCTTTTAGCTAAAATTCACATTAGTTTTAGTCATATTTTAATCATTTAATTATTGTTAGGTTTAACTTGACAAAAACTAAAAAAACATTAAAATCATATAAATTTAAAAAATATTCTTATTTTACTCATCCCTTTTTAAAGGTTTTAATATTTTATATGTATTACTTATTGCTAACTTTCATAAACAACAGCTTAAAAGCAGTTACACTTAAGAACATGTTAACATGCCACAAGCATGCGGGAGGAGAAATGGGCTCTGTCCCAAACACGTGCTTAAAGCCAGTCCTCCTCTTGTTGACATCACCAAAGAGCAAACTTTAAGTGAAGCTGTAGTTATGGCGTGTAGGGAATGATTTGGGACTGGGCCACAGCAAGTGATAACACAGGAAGAACAAAGTGAGGAAGCAGTGAAACAGGATCTGAATGTGTTATAAAGTGTGGATAAACTAAACATGAAAAAAGGATTCAGGACATTATCATTTGGTTTTTATTTGCTGGCAAAAAGTTAACAAAATGACATTCATTCTAAATAGTAATTCTCCTCCTCTTAATGACAGCTAGTTAGACTCTGTGTTTGAGTACATCAGTAATTCAATTGTAAGATACTTAACCTATTATGGCTTAATTGCAATTTGCCTGTGATCCCCCAGTCTTTGTGGGTTTACTCTGGGTACTCCGGTTTCTCCCACATTTCAAAGTTAAAGTTTGGTTTAACTTTGTTAGGCTAATTGATGTCTCCAAAAATGCCCTTAGTGTATGTGTATGTGTATGTGTATGTGTATGTGTATGAGCCCAGCCAATGAGGTAAAATATGCACTGGAACAATAGCCACACCCACAAGAAGCAGAAATGAAGGGCATTAAATTGTTGACTAATCAAAAAAATTATTGATAAATAGTCAACTACCATAATAATCATAGTATAATAATATAATTTTGTAACATTTGGACATTTTAAACAAAAGTGATAAACCATTTGAATATATACAGATCAGCCTTTATTTTATTAATTTATTTTCTTGTGTACAATTTACACTGTCCAAGCTAGCTGCTGTCACCACAGCCGCTCAGGCCACCAGAGGGCGTCCGCGCTACACCAAGCGGCTTGGCGTGAGATCGCACATGCACCGAGCTCATCAAGGAGCGAACAAGCGCCAGGTATAAGGAGCACTATAAATACACCAGCGTTTCACCTGGTTCTTGTCGTGTCCTTATGCGCATCGTAATCTCCGCCACGTCAAATCGTATTTACAGCTTTTTTCGGCTTATTCGTGCTTTCTCGCATTCGCGTTTCTCTTTGTCGCGTTCCACCATTTTCAACCCTCATTTGTTTACGTTCTACCTCTCATTTGGTCACGCTGGGATCTTGCGTGATCTTACCCAGCAGTGGTTAGGTTTCATTTTGGGAGGATTTGGCTCATCCCAACTCCCTTTATTTATCATGGCTTTTGCAGAGCTTAGGCTCTGAGTTTTCGTTACCCCTTTCCCTTTGGGTTTCTGTTGTGTTCTCGCTCAGGTTAGGTCCCGCTGCCTGTATTTATTCATTGTTACATCCCTTTCCCTTCCCGCTCTTATTCTTTGTCTTGTTTTCTCCCTACACGCCTTGGTGGTGATGTCCGCGTTGAGCATCCATACACTCAGGGACACCGGTACCACCTCACCCGCCAAGGAGGGAGGCGGAGTAGGCACCAGGAGGGCCGAAGTAACTCACTAGGGCCATTAGACATCGTAGGGCCAGAGGACGCCCAACGCGATCACCATCCTTAAGCGTGTATCGACCCCATTGCCAGTTCCTGCACTTAGGTCCAGCTACTCACAGCTGCACTGTCAGAGACCGAACCCACCCTGGGTACTGTATTTACCCAGCCACTACTTGCCTACTTACTCAAGAAAAAAAATAAAATACAGAACAGTATTTATCCAAGAGCTGTAGCCACCACTCCTAAGCAACTTAAATCTTGCAGGACTTTAAAACAAGATGATAATGCTGTTAAGGTTAATACTGTCCTCTCAACTATTGCCACTCCTGGTAAGGACAAGTAAGAAAGGTTATAAAAAATGGAACCTTTGATGAATCAGCTCACACTACAAAAAAAATGAACAATCTAACCTTAAATTGAAGGAAATGTGGTCTAAGGGGAAAATCTGTCATCAAGAACTTGATTAGAGTGTCTATGAGCTTTCTAGCAGTAATCCATCATGTCTCACTGGTGTGTGCGTGCGTGCGTGTGTGAGAAAAGTCTCAGTACACCTTTTATTTAAAAAATGAAAGCGACATATGGATAAAAACAAAAAAATGACCTATATCTGGAACCTGGCTGCCATCTTGAAAGTTACCATATTGGATTAATCAGATTTGCCGCAGTCAGATTTGTAGGATATCTTGTGGTTCAAAAGTTGTCAACACAGAATTTTCACAGAAAGTTTCACTGATGAAAGAAGAGAGGACTGATGTGATTCTGATGTCCAGAACTGAAATCAAACTAGGGTGGTATGAGCTGATTTTTCAGAATAAGAAAGTAGTCTAGTTGCAGGGTTTTGCAGATACAGAAGTGACCCGCTGGTTTTGTTTGGGATAGCAAGGAGAAGGGAGTGACATGAGTCTAAGCAGAATAATATGAGAGCTGAAGCAGTTTTGTGTTACAGAATTCATGGTAAAACTCTACAATAATCACATAGATTTTTTCCCATTGTAATTCCATATCCATGTTAGTTTTTCACATTTTCGGAAAAAAAAAAATCGCCTTTTTTTATTGCCGCCGATCTTGCATAGTTGAAAACGGCAATTAAAACTCGCGCCATCACTGTGCCGTCATCATCACTGACGCATGTGTAGAATGTACCAAAATCTGTGTTCATCGTCACAAACGCATACGCAGACGAAGAAAATGGGTTCACAGTTCAGCAAGATCACCTGGCATAAATAAAGCTGAACCCTATTAGACGTGCATCAGCGCTGCGACACTAGGTGGCGATAAGAACCCTCTAATCCCAGCCGCTTAAAGACCCCACAAAAAAGCTGCTTATAAACGCTGAAGCAGCTTCCTTGTTACACCAGTGTTGCCAACTTAGCAACTTTGTCTCTATATTTAGCGACTTTTCAGACCGTCTAGCG
>JAVSBU010000095.1:6067499-6077805 GCA_033118015.1 Loricariichthys derbyi | reverse complement strand
TGAAGATTGGCCACCAGGCTGGTCCAATTTAGCCATGAAACCTCCCACACTAAAATGACAGGTGTTTCAGTTTCATAGTCCAACACCTGTACAATGCCTAACCAAATACTAATATTAATACCAATAATATTTATTATTATTATTATTATTATTATTATTATTAATAATAATAATAATAATAATAATACACACACTAATATTTCATTGGACCTTTTCATTTAGTTTTGATTACAGCACACGTTCACTGTGGCATAATTTCCACAAGCTTCTGTAATGTCACAACATTTATTTCTGTCCAGAGTTCCCCCAAGATCTTGTATTGATGATGGGAGATTTGGACCACTGAGCAAAGTCTTCCCCAGTACATCCCAAAGATTCACAATGGGGTTCAGGTCTGGAATCGGTGGTGGCCAATCCATGTGTGAAAATAATGTCTCATACTCCCTGAACCACTCTTTCACAATTTGAGCTATATGAATCCTGCCATTGTCATCTTGGAATATGCCTGTGCCATAAGGGAAGAAAAAATCAGTTGAAATAACCTGGTTGTTCAGTATATTTAGTTAATCATACTACATAACATTGCAGAACCTAAACCTGCATCAACCCCAGATCATAACACTGCCCCACAGGTGGTGACTTTTTTGGCCAGGCAGTGTATTATCCAATGAGAGAGGGAAAATGAATATCACTGACTGTGTGATGCTTGGGCAATGTTCTGCTGGGAAACCTGGCATTTAAGTGGATGATATTGTTACAGACCCTGTAAACAACATTAGGCAGGTGGTTTTAATATTATGGCAGATTGGTGTAATTAAGGAATTATATACAAGTACATTTACTTTTTATTTAGACTTATCCCACCAGGAAAACATGTTTTGGCAACTTTTCTGTGAGTTAATCAATGACTGCACCATTAACAGGGTAGGGGGCTGGAAATTACATGGAGTTTTTAAGGTAGTTTTAAGCTACTGATTAACATTGTAAACTCTGGGTACTGTGCTTTGCACTGGTTTCATTGCTAAGTGGTTTCTGACACAAATGTTTTCCCCATTCCATCTCCATTTTGTGCAAGTAAAAGCAGATATCTTTGAGGGATACTAATAATATTAACATCAGCGTGCCTGCTGCCTAAACCCATGTATGAGGGCAATGGAAAAACTAAAGTAAAATATTTGAGAGGAAATATTTTGATTTGTATGTAAATACCAATACTTTTTACTTATAAGCATCATCTCTCCAAAAAAGCCTCAGGAAGGTGAATACAAATGTATGTATTTTGTTACAATCCCTTGGCACAGCAATAATAAATCTATTGAGAGTCACAATAAATCTTGTGAGAGTCACAATTTTACAGGATTACAACAAAAACAGCAGAATAAAATAACTGTTACCAAATCTACAGTACATTACAGTAAGTATTTTTATTATGCCCCTACACACAAAGGTTGCCAAATGCTCAATTCACTGTGTTCAATTCACTGAGTTACAGAATGATATAAACACACAGATTTTATTAGGTTAATACCTACACTCAAAACTCGTGGTGATCAGATCTGGTGCATGAATTTGTATAAACAGGCAGTAGGTATTTACTGTAGTATTCTGATTATTCATGATAAGAATTTCTATATGCTGTTTGTCACCCATTTGTTACCGACCACTGGCCAGGAATTATAACAAGAAAATTCTTATTTTCTTAATTTGTTAATCAAACAGATTCTTAATCAAACAGATAAGACCCCATAGAGATTTCAGCTAATAATTCAAAGCTTTTATTTAACAGAGAATAACAAATTGAAAGTACCGGTAGCCACTATGATTATAATTAAATACACATCCTCATCCTATATGAGTTAAAACATCCAATATAATAACCACTTTGAAGGCAAAACAAACAGTAAATGCAACAGTTATCTTGTTAAAATTCTACAACCCGTATTCTCCTGCATGTTCTTCATCAACTGTAAGAATCTCCTTCTTTAATCATTTGAAAGAGTCGGAGCAGAGGACTGTTGAGAATTTAAATTCACATTATTTGCTAAATGAAATGTTTAGACGTTCCAGGTGTTTCTGACTGATATCACCTCCATTCACTGATGGCAGCCATGTTTATACAACTCACAAAACTAATCAAGGTCCAAGATAGTAATTTACACCACATGAGGGCAAATACATCAGATTCCAAGTTTGTTGTCCTTACAGCCTGTGCCACTAATCTGTTTAATTTTAGGGCAACAAACCTTTCACATTTGTTTTTAGCAGCCCAGGTCTACAGTAATTTGTGGATCACAAATGTATGGACTTTGATCTTAAAAAAAGTTTCCTGTGAAAAGCGTGCAGCAAACAGCTTGTGTGCTCAAAGAAATGTCAGGTTTTAGAATTTAGGAAAGGGAAGACCCATCAACTTAAATGTATATTATTCTGGGGGTTTTTGTGATAGATCAACACAAAGTAGCAATTATGTGTGAAGTGAAAATGATACGTGGATTTCAAAAATTTTAATAAATAAAAATATGAAAGTGGCATACATCTGTATTCAGCTCCCTCTGATAGCCCTGTATAAACTAAAGTGTGACCAATTGCCTTCAGAAGTCATCTAATTAGTAAACAGAGTCCACCTGTGTGTAATTTATTCTAGCATATCTACACCTGTTCTGTGAAGGCCTCAGAGGTTTGTTATAGAACATTAGTGATCAAACAACATCATGAAAACCGAGGAACACATCATACAGGTCAGGGATTGTGCAAAAATGTAAACCAAGATTAGGTTATAAAAAATATCCCAAGTTCTGTACATTTCACAGAGCACTGTTCAATCCATCATCCAAAAATTGAAGTAGTACGGCACAACCGCAAAGCTACCAAGACATGGCCATCCACCTAAACTGACAACCCAGGGAAGGAGAGTACTAATTAGAGAAGTAACCAAGAGGCCCATGGTCACACTGGAGGAGCAGAGAGCCACAGCTCAGGTGGGAAATTCTGTCCACATGACAACTATTAGTCCTGTACTCCACAAATGTGGCCTTTATGGAAGAGTGGCAAGAAGAAAGCAAGCAATAAGAAATCCCACTTGCAGTTTGCTACAAGCCATGTAGGGGACACAGCAAACATGTGGAAGAAGTTGCTCTGGTCAGATGAGACCACAGCTGAACTTTCTGGGCTAAATGCAAAACGCTATGTGTGGCAGAAAACTAACATTTAGGTTGGAGGGTGTAACGTGAAAAAAGTGGAAAAGTTAAAGGAGTATGAATACTTTTGCAAGGTAACGTATCTGGATTTCTGCAGTAAGTATCAAAAAATATGGCCTGATCACCCTACAATATCAATAATTCTTAACCTATGAGGATGTTATGTCTACGTGTATTTTAGTGTTTTCTGTGTCTTCAATGTATTTTTATTTTACTTTTTATTAAGCATTTTGTGAAGTACTTTGAGACTTGATCTAGAAAAGTGTTCATATAAATCAATATTTACTTATTTTTATAGGTATATAAAAGATAAAACCCACTCATTAAATCTCAAGCCATTAACTCAACTTTTGAAAGTTTCCCAGACTGAACTATGAACCATTAATCTGTATGTTTGATAAGCATAGTTGTTGTTTTTTTTTTGTTGTTTTTTTTGTGGCATTGTTATTCTTGCATTTGTATATTATTGTTAATATCAGATCACATGTTGAGTGATTATTCTAGAAATCCAAGTACTTTCAATGGGCTTACAAATCTTTTCTTGCAACTATAAACAATCATAAATACTGCTAATCATTTATTCACAAACAGTACTACATCAGTCAAAACATATTGTAGTTTATGTCTCATGTCTGGAGGATTTTCAGATTTGACAACTAAGGGAACTCTGAAGCCACAGGGAGAAAAGTAAATCTGAAATGTGAATTTAATCTATGCAATGAAAGATTGAGCTGGTTCCAGAGCTGGAACCCTAGGGAGAAGATGACAACTAATTAATCAAACTCATCCATCTGCTTGCTGTCAAGGTTTATTTAAATACTCTGATGGATAAAGGATACAAGGTTTCACTGGAGAAATTCAGTCAAACCGAGGAGGCACCACACACAGCTGCTTGTGGTAGACTGTGGTTTGGTGTTTGATTACCACAAGAAAACATTCCACTGGTAGCTGTCTACAATCTAGATACAGCAGACTCTGTATCACAACACTGGATATCCAGAGACCTCCTGTTCTTTATATGTTTGTTCCAGTTCCAATTTAGTTTGGCATGTTCTCAGTTATCTTTGAATTGCTTCACAATTTGGTGACAGGGAAATATGGATATTCTCCAGTGCACAAAACACAATGTATGCATTCTGCTGCCAAATGGGATGATTGTACAAAAATATTATCTCACTGGTCCTTGTTTAAGAAAGGAAATTAAAACATGTTTAATAATGCGAAGAAATTTTGTGTTCTTTTCTAACCACATGCTGACTGACCTGAACCTTCTCTGTGCATGGGGCACACCTGGAACTAGTATTTATATTCTGAGGTCCACACTGAGCTTCATGAGGTCAGCAAGAAAAGCAGTGACCTTTGGTGACCTGGTTAACTGTGAGAGTTAACGTCAATATGTAAGCACCCCAAGATGTTCCCTCCTACATTGATGAATGACCCCTTAGTTTTAGGTTAGAAATTTACAAACCATGGATCTGGGGCCATGCAATCTGACTCCCAAATAACCAGTCAGGGGCAACTCACTCCCAATAACACTGGTACATAATTCCAGATAACAAGAAGCACATCAGGTGCTTAAGCAGCACAGTGGTCTACACTAGCCCACTCCCATGGTGGTCAGGCGTTGAGTCACAAAGGTTCCTTCCACCTGGGTCAGGCATGACATGAAGGCCCCATTGGCTATAGCTGAGAGAGAGGAGTCCCATCGGGGGATCATTCACCACCGCTGCAATAGCCACTACAAGACTGTCGTAGCCTAGCGGTTAAATTACTAGACTATGGACCTAAAGGTCCAGGGTTTACATTCCACCTCTGCTAACTTGCCACTTTTGGGACCTTGAGCTAGACCCTTAACTGAAAATTGCTTGGATTGTAAAAAAGATATCAAATATAAGTCCCATCTCCTCACCCCTGACCAGCAAAAGTGAAGTTAAAATGTGAAAATCAAAGGCTTCTAAGTTTCAACAGTAATATTCTTGACAACAATAATGGTCAATCTGAAATCAAAATTGCTTTCCATCCCTGGATACATCATTATAACTCTGCCTTATCGCTCTGCCTGAACAGTTAGATTTAGATTGCTCTGCCGTGTCCAAGTCACTCAATAATGCAAGGGGCCCAGGCATCCATTGTGAGTGCAGCCTCAAATTTCACCCACCATGCATAGTCAGAGACAGTCTTAAGACTATATTCCCTTTCATTTTACCAAACATTTTACTCTGATGTATACCATATATTATGTTTACACATCAAATTCCAGTTTGGAATTGTATTCTCTAAATTTTTGAATTCAATGATCTGTCACTTCAAAACCAGAGGCATATAAGGATTTGACCTTGCATAGTTAGTGTTTTATTGAGCCACTGTTTTAAGGAATACACAGAGCGTTCAATCAACAAACTTGAGGTGAGCTCAGAATTGCATAGACTTATGTCCTGCTGAAGACTTTTAAGACGTTTTAACAGCACTAAGTGGAGTTAGACTACAGTTGATTTCAGTTGAGTGAATAAATGTATAAAGAGACATAAGAAATAAGGCTGGATCAGCTGTTTACAAAAAGTCAATTTAATGGGCTGTCTATGCAAAAAGAAAATAATAATAATCAGTGTCCTCACACTGCTGCGATGAACATTAATTGCAAACCATTAATCTTAATCTTTTCACTGAACATATACTAACAACCAGGACAAAATGAGGGGAAATGGGCTAATTCATTCTTACCTTCACTGATGTGTAATCACAGACAAGCTCTAATCAGCTCCTGCTAATGAAAAACGGGCCAGGAAAAAACACATTTAACAGATAAAAACAGCATGTGTCCCATTTAAAAATACAATAACGATATTAAAGCTAAACCACAGCCCTAATGAAAATTTCTTCCAGTGAGCAAAACTGGATAACTTGAAATTTAAACCTATATGTATTAATTGAAGCTTTCCCTTGAAGCCAAAATGTCTAGTATTTTTCAGCAATACAATAAAGCAGCTGAAGCTCTGTAGTGAGCAGAGACATGTATGCCCTGGGGCTATAAACTGGACTTGTGTACAGGCATTGGATAATAACTCTGCCCTCTAATGAATAGATAGTAAAACACAGTGACACTAGGGCCAACCTCGCATCACAAGTTTTTTGTCTAACACGAAGTTATAAAAGCACAAGTGCATGTCAGAGTGTGCCAATAGATCCCAGTCCTAAATTAATCCCTATTGTGTGGTCTGAGCACTTAAATTCCTGAGCTTTATGCTCTTCCTTCACACACAGTTTCCACTAACCTCCACTGACCATTGGCCCCGACAGTAGGAGCAAATGGCTGATCTCACACAGTGCTGATGGCTTTGTGTGGCTGAACCAGCCGAAACCACCATGTGTGAGGGGGCCATAACCAAACTGCCATCACAGAACTGTCACCTCAACATGTGTCCAACAAAAACAAATGTAACTCTCAGTTAAATGTAGGCTGTGTGTATGGTGGTCTACATGTGATGTCAGAATGCCTGTCTTAAAGGTCCATCTCCATCTAAAATGTATTTCCTGTCATCTGGAAATAATATTATAATGCCTCAAGCATGTCAAGGTCCCTCTGGAAGGTACCTAATGCAATACTATGCATTTTAATTCAGTTTTGCTGGGACTAAGGCAAGGGATTTTAAAAGCTGTTACAAGAAGGATATAACTTGCTACAAAATGCTACGGTAGGTAGGCAAAATGCTTCACTGATGTGAACATTTAAAGGTGACTTACTGAAATAAAGAAAAACAGGGTATTCTAGTGACTCACTGAGAGCTGGATAAGCAAACACGAAGTGAACTACTACTCCATAACTTTAAAGAGAAAAATGAAAAATGGCTGTGGTTGTCAACTCACAAATACACATTTTCTGATGATAAACAATGCACCAGGCACTCAAGTGGTGCAGTGATCTAAATCACTATCCCACCACCACAGTGACTTGTGTTCAAATCCAGGTAGTAACTTCTGACTGGGTCAGGCATAATACAGTCATAACTGGCTGAACCTGGGGGAGGTGACTCCTCAGGTGATCAGCCTCAGTGTGCAACAGCAACCATTGCAGTCCCTATGATGGACTGACATACCATCCAGTACACACTAAAGTATGCACGCTCTCTTCTCTGGTATACACCACTATGCAAAAGTCCTTAACACTGGTCTTCATTCTAATCTTGGTGAGCTTTATGCCCCATTCTCACATAGCAGTATTTTGTCCTGGGCTATCGTGGGTCAAAAAACCATGACATTAACCACTACAATTTTTAATGACCTTAAAAATTAAAGTAAAAAGGGGGCGTAGAATAGTATGCAAATTATCCTACCGTTCAACCTCGCCAGGTGCCGTATACATTCCAGAGTGTCATGATTGTACCTCGAATCTCACGCCAAACTTCATTAAAAAGTTGACGAAATCTTCCAAGCGACACCGAGAAACCCCCAGATGCCGCATTTTGCCATGTAAGATCACCGAAGGCGCACTTTAGCCCGAAGGCAAGCTTGGTGCATCCATGAAAGGCGAAATAAACATATGCAAATTTAGCCCTGCCCCTAGCCCAGACTGTATGAATTCAGGGATTTTAATATTAATATATTTTCCTTGTGATATTAATACATTTTTGTGATATAAGTTTATTTCCATGTGTTCATTTTAAGCTTTCTTTTTTCCCTATATAGACCTTCATTAGCCATGTATTATTAGCTATCATGCACCCTACCAAATCATATGACAATGTATAGACAAAAAGAATATTCCTGATCAAATCTTCTTCAGACAGTAGAAGGGTCAACTTGGCATCTCAATGAAAGATGCTATTGTTGCTCAAGTGTTAGGGGAGGTCACACTATATACTTCCCATTGTAGCCTATAGAAGCTGTTTTTTTCTGAATTTATTTTTAGTTTATTAATACTGCATGTAAATGTCCTGTTTTCTAATAAAGAGCCAAAGAAATAATTATATATGCTTATTATATACGATTGTTAAAACAATGGTATATGTAATCTAATGCTGGCCTATGACTTTTGCACAGTCCTGTATGAGCCGGAGCCCCATACACACACCCATGGCACTCTGGAAACACCAATTAAATGAACATGCTGGTTTTTGGAATGTGGGAGGAAACCAGAGTACCCGGAGAAAACCCACATGGATTCGGGAAGAACATGCAACCTCCACACAGATGGCACCCAGGTTTGGGATCGACCAGGGAGTGGCAGCAGTGCTAACCACTGCACCACCATGATGCCCATACTTACATTAATACATATTATATAGCAAAATGTTTGTGAACACCTGAAAATGATGTCCAAATTTTTGGTCAGGGTCACGGGAGAGTCGGTGCCTATCTGGGGACACAGGGCACAAGGCAGGAACAACCCTAGACAGGACGCCGATCTGTCATATGGCACATCCACTCACACACTCATACACACACCCAGGGCATTCTGGAAATACCAATTAACTGAACACGCATGACTTTGGAATGTGGGAGGTAACCAGAGTACCCGGAGAAAACCCACATGGCCACGGGGAGAACATGCAAACTCCACACAGATGGCGCCCAGGGTTGGGATTGAACAGGGTGAGGCTGCAGTGCTAACCACTGCACCACCGTGACGCCCATACTTACATTAATACATACAGCAAAATGTTTGTGAACACCTGAAAATGATGACCAAATATGGAGTAATATGTTCGTCCCTTTTTATCTTCTACATGATCTTGAGAAGGTTGTTCCACTAAATATTCAAACATGACTGTGAGGTCATGGACTGGACAATAAGCCCTGGTTCACACTTCATCTCATAGGTGTTGGAAGTCAAGGTCAGAGCTGCAGCCCTGCTACCATCATACCACAATATCAAGTGCAGTTTTACAGACAGGCCTACATTCATATTCACACTGATCTTACACTAACTCGACTTTGTATACAGATCTATTGTAATAATACCTCCCCGTCCTGTGATATGATATGTTACCAATCTATACCATGTTATAATAATGTATATATTATGATGAACCTACCCACTGCCTTAATGCTGAATCCTTTGGGTGACCTGAGCGCTCTGCGCATCCACGCTTCTCTCAATACCTCCAAATTGCTGCCACTCCCTTGAATAAGTAGAACACAATTTTCCATCCAGCCCTGAAAGTAAATTTCGGCCACAGCCTTCACCAGCCTTTTATTCCAAAAACTGCGCAGGTTTTGTGATTTGAAGTCCATGAACACGTCTCGGCCGCTGAGTGTGTGATCCGAGTCTTCATCGTCACTCTGCAGCACCACGGCCAGAGCGGCCGCTGACAGCTGAACCACCCGCTGCTGCTGCTGCTGCTGCTGCTGCTGAGACATCGCTTCTGCTTTACCACATCAGCTTACAGTCAACCCACAACAAACAGCTCTCCGCTTCCTCTAGCTTTTTCATAAACAGCCGTGTTTCACGTGTTAAAACCGAAATTCAGTCCCAGGTCACATCCCGCACCAAATCCGCTTCCCTCCGCTGATCTTCTGTGCTGTTTCTCGCTCCCAAGGTAACTGGAGGTGTTGACGTTATTTTGAGGGCGGAGCTCTCCATCGCAGAACCAATAAAAGCTCCTCTAATCCCCTACGAGCCCCTCCCCTCCCAGTCTGAATATAAATGCAGCCATGTCGTACGTACGTAAACAAGACTGTTTACAGAACACGAATATACGGCATGATACTATTTTATTAGTAGCACAATAGTAGTAACAGTATTATAATATTACTTAAAAAACAACAGAAACAGACCGTGTTTTGGACGCATGTGCTTGTCAAACAACTTTATTAGCAAGACCATGCCAGTTCACCAGTTAAACCAGCACCAGCTTAAACCAGCACCAGTTTAAACCAGTTAAACCAGCACCATCTTAAACCAGCACCAGTTTAAACCAGTTAAACCAGCACCATCTTAAACCAGCACCAGCTTAAACCAGTTAAACCAGCACCATCTTAAACCAGCACCATCTTAAACCAGCTAAACCAGCACCAGCTTAAAGGGCAAATTTAAATTCTTTTCACCATTGAATCCTAATAACATCAATATCATGTATCTGTTGACAAAGTGAAATTTAAATCCATGGATTTTT
>JAVSBU010000095.1:5913104-5925321 GCA_033118015.1 Loricariichthys derbyi | reverse complement strand
CTCATGAACGCAGAGGAGAAACTTGTATCCAACAATGGAAATTGCATTTCTATGGCATTTATATCCTTGAAATGACATGAATCCTCTATGATAGACCATGAATCCGCCTTGGCAGACTATGTATTCATCCCCGGCAGGCTTTGTCAAACCATGGCAAAACGTCCAAACGTGGGTCTCGTCGTCAAGCCCTCTGAAAAATCAGACAGGTTTGATTTTATCCAGGGTTCGTAGCATTTAGGCCACACCCTCCCGTTATCATAAAAACGGCCCAGTAAAGCTATGAGACGCCCAGGACACTCAGAGTAAACTCAAGTAAGCAGGGGAAAAGGCCTTGCCATGACAGCCCATGTCCAAATACTGCTATGTGAGAATGGGGTATAAGAGGATATGAATGAATGAATGAATGAATGAATGAATGAATGAATGAATGAATGAATGAATAAATGAATGAAATGTATTTACTGGCTGAAAAGCAGTGGGTCATAAGCAATGAGACTGCAAGGTTTGTTTTATATTAATTTTCAAGGGAATGAGCTCTTGCTCATAGATTCTCTGTATCCACTGAAATAAACCACTTGCATCTTCTCTCCATGCAGCTTCTGCTGAGAATGGTGGGTTTTTTGCCATTGCTCGTTAATGCTCTCTCACTCCAGGGAGGCTATCTAGATATCTAAATGAGAGAGAAGTGTGAGGGTGGAGTGAGCAGCCAACAAGACTGGGTAGTTTTTCATTGTCCTGAATGTGAGTAATTTGGTAGTGAGGTCGGCGTTGATGTGCAAGTGAATACAGAGAAGCTAAACCTGTTTTGGATGCACTTTAGTAGCAGCAACAATATAGTATAGGCTTTTTTGTTTCCTGCCGCAAAACCTCAGCCACAGTTGTCCCGTTGCACTTGTGGATAAGTTTCTACGTTTATTTAAATGGACTAAATATCAAACAATACTGGTAAGCCTAGGAAAGGAAGTCCAATGTCAAGTGGTTTCATCAAAATCCTACCAGGATTTTTTAGGATCTTGGCTCTGAAGAAAAGGCTCATGAAGCAGTGAGCCTCTAGCCCTCCCCTTCACCCTGACGTGCAGAGAGATGCTTAAATTGAATTGACATGTCAGCAGGGGAGCAATGCTTTGTCCCCACTCTGGATTTTGGCATACTTAACCATACCATTTAAAGCCTTAGCTACTAGCATTGGCACTCATGAGAAAACCAGCCCTGGAAGCACCTCTCCACCCCCACCTGTTGCCTCTGGTCCACAATTTCCCCTTTTTCTCTCTTTCTATAGTCCCCTACCATCTCTTGCTCACTTGGCAGTTATGATGGCCATGTGATCAACAGCTTTTGTTTTACATTGTAATCCGGTCTGAGCCATCTGGGTTTCATTTTCTGTTAACTGCAAGACATACAGAGTGCACTTACAGCGGTAAAAGAGGGAGAGAGAAAGAAAGAGCGAACAGGAAATAAGGAGAAGTTAAAATACGAAGAGTTGAGTGAGTAGAGCAAAGAGATAAAGAGAGAAATAGGTGGAGAGAGAATGAACTGTGTCTGAATGTGGGGCTCTAATGTAGTGGGAATGGAATCTGTCACTCAGCTTATTGCATGTCGATGACTCAGGGCAGTTTGAACTGTAAGCAGCCTATGATTTATGGACACCAAGTGAACTCCTGCAGGCTAAAAAGCTAGTTGGCGACCAGTGTGGCAACAGGGTCCTTTTTTGGCTGGAGCTGGGCCCTACATTTTTTTTCATGTATGCCAAACTGCTTTGCATGGCAATTAGCTCTGTCCTCATTTAGTCTCCCTAGTCCCAGAGGGTAATGAAAGTCATATATCATCTTCAAGGCTGCTAATTATCCAGCTCAATTGCAGGTAGGGCTTTGTAACAGTGAGAAGGGCCTGTCGGCCTGATATTTATTGCTCCTCCAATAAGCAAGTAAAAAATACTCTCTTGAAAGGTTGCTCACAGCCCTCTCCTCGCATCCCTGACATACCTTTTTGCAAATGTGCTAGTCAAAGGGGAAATGTCTTCATTCCACATAACTCATTTTTCATGCTGTAACACAGTGTTCGGCAAGAGCCTCTGCGCAAGTGCTGGAAACCTGAGAGGAGACACATAGAAGAGGTCAGCTTGTCTCCACTGATTTACTGTGGCTTACTTAATGCCAGGACAATACAGAAAGACGGAGGAAAAAAGACACAGCCTGCTGCCACATCTCACTGATAGTTCCTGGGTTTTTACCGTCTAATTGTAGTGTAGTTTTATTTGTCAAGCATTATTAAGTACTTTCACAGATGAGATATATGAATTAATAATTTCTTCACTGCATCAGATAGTAATTCTGAGACCATGGTCACCTTCTTGCATGATTTATGACATGGATTCACAAACATGGTCTACATACACAGTTCACAGAGGAAAACTTCCCCCAAACTTGAAATTAAGACTTTTTTCTTTTCTTCCTTTCTTTCATTTTGCCCTTTCTGTTTTCTTTTGCTGTGCCTCATGGTAGTGATTACATATTTAAGGGACAAATAGTGCTTGTTATAAGCTGTGACTTGTTTCGCTAGTATAATATCAATAAAAAGGATTGCATTTTTCTTTGCTTTTCCATTCAGATTGAGACCGTGTGATTTAAAGTCAAATTAAGAGGAATCATTTAGTTGAGGTTGTAATGCATGCAGTCTTGTTAAGCAGAGTTATTAGGGCCCATGGCATATTATGTTTTGCAGCTTTGCCTGCTCACTCTTGCTCTCCCCCTCTTTGAATTACTAACGCTGAAATGTGAAGGGTGTCTCAAATGGAAATATTTATATGGTTCCTAAATGCCTGAAGGGCATCATTAATGTCCATATTCAGAGATCTAAAAATGGATGCAAAGCATACTGCAGATTTCAGAGCTCGGGCATCTACATATTTTCTCAGGCTAATGACTTTATATTTGCCTTCTTGCATATTCTTCGAAGATACTGGCTTTCTCCTGCTGAGAAAAGGAAACTGGCTGAGAAGAGGAAATACATATATATGTAAAGCTAACAGTGATCAGATCCTTAATTACTCTCAGTGCTGTGATGACAGACTTCTACAGCTCCAAACCAGCAAAGTCTTAGCACAGCAAAGAGCATGCCTATCACTTTTATGCTGACATTTTCGCCATCTTTACATCATACTTATAAAAATAGAAAAGATCATCTCCGGTCCAGTGGATTATTAGCAGTACGGGAGAGCAGTGTTTTTTGAGCTATTCTCATATGAGAATATAGGGTTAGGCCTTGTATCAGATAGGAGACTAATTGTCAAGGTTAAGACTCTGAAGATGATTGATGTCAGGCCAGGCAATCCTGTCAGCCTGTCAGGAGGCAGGAATGTTTAATGTTCTCATTATTGGTTACGCTGTTGTGTATATTTCTCTGTCAGCACCATGGACCCATCTGAACTGCCAAAGCACTTCAAAGGCCTGCAGGTCATTTATCTTCCCCCTGACGTGCAGAGTGTTCTGCCTCAGCTGAGTGCCAGTGATTTGTTATGACTTGAGAGCCAGCTGACAGACAGTTCTTCTGGTACAGAAAAAAAGGATTCCTTTTTGTCACACTGCGAAAACATCAATGTCCCTGTAATGGGCTACAACTGTCAGAGGAGGCCAGCACCTGACAGTTGTGTGGTCACACTAATTTGCAGCCCCAGTGACTTGCTTTCCTTGAGTTTAGATTTGGTTATGGTGTCACATACAAACTGGTCACCATCTGCTGTTGGGTGCTAGCGACTAGGAGAAAAGCAAGAGGTGAGTAGGCTAATTGAAGACACATTGTCATATCATATTAATCACATTGGCCTATGTATCTCGTCTTAGAAGTCAGCCTGAAAAAAGGAAGCCATGACAACACAGATGTGCAAAAGTGGAGGGAATATGTACCATAGGCTGAATCTGGGGAGCGAACAAGAAACAGAGTGAGAGCAATGGAGAGAGAGAGTGAGAGAGTGCAGGAAAATCAGATCTTTGTTTCCTTTCCCAGGCCATGACATGATTAATCGTCCTCTTCTGATCTAATTTTGGAACATGAAAAACAGAGCATTTGTCTTGAAGAAAAATGATGTGCTGTACTGTGCAGATGGAAATTTCGGGTCCTGAAAAAGATTAAAGTGAAATTCCACTCCTTAGACCTAATCATGAGTGGTAGATTATTCTGTCGTTTTAACCAGATGGTAGGTTTGATTCAGCAGCCCCTTCTGTATATTAATGAATATTAGACTGTTATATTTGACTTAGGTAAGTGAAATGTCTCTCACATCTAATGGACTGCCACCCTATGGAACACATGCTCTACCACCATGTGCCCTTGCTACATTTTTCATGTTTTATACTAATGTATAATAACTTGTTTTCTTCTACTTTTCAGTACTGTTGCCAATTTGCCAAATAATTTTATACATGAATGTGAGAAAAGAACAAAGTTTGTGTCCTCTTATATGTCACATTCATAACTCTGCAACTAACACCATCACCGAGGGGAAAAGGCAAGAAGAACTTGATAGTAACTTGATTAAGTTGCCAGTCAGCATGTCTGCATACATGACAGTATGTTAACCAACCTAATTACAGGAGACGAGGAGGTGCCTCAGGGTGATCACAAGACCCTCTACACTGGCTGACCAGAGGCAGTGGGAGGTACATACTTCTCCCTACTCCTCTCTCTCTCTCTTCACGAATGCATGAATTTTGAAGCTCATTCTTCACTTGACCCAGATTCAGTTATGTGATTAAATCCCTTAGGCACACTAGCTGCACCCATACAGATAGTACAAATGGTACAAATTACTAGTCATCACTCAGGAAAATTAGTGTTACATTTAGTGGGTTTTTTTTTCAAATACTGAACCAAACTGGATTATATACAAGTTTTTTCTTTAGAAATGTCATTTTGTTTTGTGTTGAAACTGCTAATTTGCTAGTGAGACAATGTTAGTAAATTCTTTGACATGTTGTATTATGTATCTATGTTGTATTTATGAATCCCATGCTGTGCATTGATACTATAAAATTGATACAGTATGTTGACCCTTTTCTGATAACTTGAAATCATGACAACATATTTAAAAGCTTACGGCCCCTATAGAATTGGTGCCAGTTCCTTGGGGAGTCTGTCTTTGTGATGGCATCAAAATGAGACATTGTCTATATTTCAGTATCTGTGTCCTTAGTTTCAGTCAGTACAGTGACTGCTTGCTAAAAATTCTGGAGAGAACAGAGAGGTATGCTCACATTTTGCAACCACCCGGAGCTGCTGCTGGATACTGCCACATGAATACACTCACCAATTACTTCATTAGATACACTGAATATCCATTTTTCAGTTTTACTTTCCACGTAGATGCACTTTGTAGTTCTACAGTTATAGTCTAGTTTCTCTACATACAGTCTTAATACCCTTTACTCTCTTCACTAATAGATAGGACCAACACAGATCAGGTACTATTTGGGTGGTGGATCATTCTCAGCAGAGATGATGACGTAGTGGTGGTATGCTATTATAGTTTGCTGGTACGATTAGATCAGAAACAGTAGTACTGCTTGAGTTTTTAAACACTATGTTTACTCACTGTGCACTCTTTTACACATCCACCATATTGCTTCACCATGTAAATGTAAAGACAAAGACATAACCTGCATTATTATCCTCTTTTCCTTCATCAGTGCTCACAGGATACTGTTGGCTTGACAGTTTTGGTTGATGGACTATTTTCAGTCAGCAGTGAAACTGAGGTGTTTAAAAACTCCAGCACTGCTTTGTCTGATTCACTCATACCAGCACACCACACATTAATATATCACCACAACATCAATGTCACTGCTGTGCTGAGAATGATCCATCACCCAAATTGTACCTGATCCATGGTGGTCCTGTGGGGGTCCTGATGTTAAGATTGCAAGTGCACATTTTCACCTGTTTGCAGTCTGGATGCATGTACGCAGAATCTGGAATTGTTATTATATTTTCACATTTCATAATAAGAATGGATAGAATGAATGTTTATGGCTATATTCAGTTGATTTTATGTGCTGGCTTTTTGTTTAGTTTGAGAGAAGATGGGAAACAGAATCATCACCATCATTTGCCTCATCATTTGACAATAAAAATAATTAGTAATAAATGAAGACTATAAATTAGTTAATGTAGGGCCTTGTCATGGTGGCAGGGCTTGTGTGGTCTAATGACCTCCAAGGCTATGTTGCTGGCAGCTATGAGCTCCCAGTATGGTCTCTCAAGAGGAACAGGTCTACAGTGAGGATATAGACAAACAAAGCACCCTTCTAATGACTACAAATATACGAACTGTGTGTACCCTGCCTAGGAGAGGGTAGTACCTACTCCTGGAGCTAGGTCTGGTGGTAGCATCCATCGGCAAGCACCTGGTGGTGGGGCCCACATAACTATGTGGAAGAATCATGTGGACACACCAGCCACAAAATCCAGAGTAAAGATGCGGTGCAATGCCCATTAGGGACAGGGCCAGGGTGGAGGGGCCTCTTGCAGAATGGGCTTTTGCAATAGAAAAAGCTCTTCTTGGCATTCTTGGAGTTAGTGAGTGGATTTCTGGAGAGGATTCAAAACACTGATTCCATCGGTTTGCTGGATGCTCATTGGCAATGGCTGGGAAACCTGGAGAGGGTGATTGGGAGAAATGGTTTACCTGATATGAACCTGAGTGTTGCCATGCTGTTGGATTTCTGTGCTAGTCATGGTTTGTTCATAAAAAACACCTTGTTTGAAGTGCACCTGGTGCCAGACCACATTGGTCTAAAAGTTAATGATTGATTTTGTGGTCATTTGTGGTTGTTTGACCTGAGGCTATATATTCTGGACTCTCAGGTGAAGAGAGGGGCTGAGCTGTCAGCTGATCACCTGGTGGTAAGTACGATGTGAGTGGGGTGGAGAAGGCTGCCAGAAAGGCCTAGTAGGTCCAAATGCATAGAGAGGGTTTGCTGGGAAAGACTGGCAGAGGACTTCCGGAATCCAGATTGATTTCAACTCTCAACTCTGAGATAACTTTCATGTCATGAAGGAGGTAGGGGACATGGAGTCTGAAAGGACAGTGGTCAATATCTCATTTGTGGAAGTGGCTACTTACAGCTGTGGTCAAAATATTGTTGGTGAATGTTAGAGTATCTACCCAAGAGCCTGCTGGAGGACACCGGAGTTGAGGGTTTTTATTCATGGGCAGGGTGGCGAAACACAGCCTGGTACAGTGGAGCTACCAGCAAGGGGGCCAGGAGGTGTCATCTCTGCTATTTGTAGATGATGTTGTCTTTCTGGCTTCTTCATATGTAGGCCTCCAGCATGCACTTGAACAGTTTGCAGCAGAGAGTGAAGCAGTATATGGAACAGCACCTCCAAGTCTGAGGTCATTGTTGTCTCCTGGAAAGATATAGCATGCTCCCTTCTGGTAGGGGGTGAGGACCTACCCCAAGTGGAGGAGTTCAAGTATCTTGGGGTCTTGTTGAGGTGATGGGAAGAAGGATTGTGTGATCGACTGTAGGTCGGGTGCAGTGTCAGCAGTAAGTCGTACCAGACCATAGTGGTGACAAGAGACCTAAGCCTTAAAGCAAAGCTCTCAATTTCCCACTCAATCTACGTCCCCACACTCTCCTATTGTCATGAGCTCTGGGTAATGACAAAAAGAACAAGACTGCAGACTTAAGCGGCTGAAATAAGCCTTCTTTAGTGGGTTGCGGGGCACACTCTCCATCATCAAGTGAGGAGCTTAGCAATCCAGGAGGAAATCGGAGTAGAACTGGTGTTCCTTTACCTTGACAGCAGCTAGTTGAGGTGGTTCAGGAATCTGATAAGGATGCCTCCTGGATGGCTCTTACTAGGGGTATACCAGGCATGGCCAACTGGAAGGAGGCCCCTGGGATGCAATGTAGTTATATCTCTCAGCTGGTGAGATTCCCCAGGAGGAGCTGTCAGAATTTGTGGGGGACAGAGATCCTGGTATTCTTTGCCTGTTCTTGCCGGGCTTCTTAAATATTATTTATTAATGTATGTCAAGTATAATGAATTTGCATTTTTTTCTTTTCAGTATTGGTTGAAGAAGCAAATCTTAATCTGGTCTTCAAGCCTTGCTGTTGACTCAAACTCGACTACTGTAAGTCTTGGTCTTGACTCAGACTTAATGTATCCTGGTCTTGGTCTTAACTCAGACTTGACTCTGGTGATCTATAACACTAATTCTTAGCTTACTAAGTCATTTACATATCTCTGTATCATACTGTATGACCCCAAATCAGAAGATGTTTGGACAGTATGGAAAATGGAAATAAAAAAGAACTCAGTGTTTCTTACATTTACTTTGACTTTAATTTCAATGCAGACAGTATGAACCTGAGATATTTAATGATTTGTTTAGTCATCTTCATTTAATTTGTTAATAAACAGCCATTCCTGCATTTAGGGTTGGTGTTGCAGTACAACAATTAAATAAGGATGTCTAACAAGTGATGCCAACAGGTAATTGCAATCATGATTGAACCTTTGAGGTGAAAAGAATTTCCAGTTTTTCAACAATTACATGTGGATCTTTGATCCATCAGGCAGCACTGCATGAAAAACAGACTGTCACGTCCGGGGGATTTGAACACAAAAAGACCCATACGCAGGACAGTGAAACCAATAAAAGTGTTTTATTTACAAACATAAATAAACCAAAACCATACCAAACACAGGATACAGCCAAACCGGCTGACCCCCAGGGACCGGTGCGAACTGGGATGCACTGGCGAACCGAGCGCACGTACCTTAACAGGCCGAATCGGGGTAAGCCCCGGGTAGCCCCAGGCAGGAGGATCCCGCTCGACGGTGGTAAGGCGCCACTGGGGAACGCTTTTACGAGTGCAGAGCGCGCACCCAACCACTCGGCGCCACTGGCCACGTTCCGCGCGAACGTGTTAGGGAACCCATACCATCTGTCTCACCAGCTGTCCCACCGGAGACTGGTGCTTCCCGAACAATGGGGCGTGAGGTATGTCCCTACTCTGCCTAGAAGGGCTAACATACCTCGGGGCTCCAGCCTCCTACTCCACTTGCCCTCTACCAAGGACAGGTGGTACCTTCTTCCCTGTAATTGTACATTGGGGCCGGGACGTGCCTCGCCAGACCATACCTACGACCAAGCCACACTAGAACACAAGACCATACCATAGTGCATCTCCAGTTCCACCACAGCGTGCCACCATCACGAATCCAGAGTACAAGCGGTGCGCCATCCCAACGCGACCGGCGTTAGCCAAACAATGCCGCTCGTACTCTGTCTTGTCTCCGGGCTCTTTATACTAATGGGAACAGCTGAACTTAATTACTACCACACTGTGGTGCCACGCCGCTAGAGGGCAATAATCCCTCCTCCAGCTGGGACCATATGCCACGACGAAGAAGACCCTTGTCGTGACACAGACATTCATCAATAGCTGAGGGATAAGGGATAATAAGGGATTACAGAGTAACATTCACAAATGCCATTTAAAACTTTACTGTGAAAAACAGAAGCCTTATGTTAACCATGTCAAGAAGTGACTTCTCTGGGCTCTGAGTCATCTGGGATGGACCATCACACAGTGGAAATATGTACTGTGGTCAGACAGCTCAGTGTTCCAGATGATTTTTGGAATAACTTGACACTGTGTGCCAGACCAAAGATGAATACGACCATCCAGGCTATTATCAGCAACAAGTACAAAAGCCAGGTTTTTTCATGGTATGGAGTAGGGAGTGAACTTGCAAAAGGTAACTTACACTTCTGTGACAGCAGCAGTAATGCAGAAAAGTACACTGAGATTTTAAAGCAACATATGCTGCCTTCAAGGTTGACATCTTTTGCAGGGAGTGTCATGCTGTGGGGGCAAGGTGGAAAGGAGAACTCATGGCAGCTTCATGAATAAGGGTAGGTTTTATTAAACGTAAACTATGGAAACTATGGAAACGAAAGCAAAACAACACAAGCAAAGCCAAAAAATAAAAACAAAAAACGAAACCAAAAAGCCTAACCCACGAGAGAGGATGGGGCTAGGGCATGCAGTGATGACTTGGACACTTTTAAGATGAAGTGGACCTGGGTTTGCAGCCAGTGTACCGGTCCGGCCAGCCGGCTGGATGTACTAAACCGACCAACCACTGGGACGAAGGGGAGGCCCACGCGAGGACCGGCAGGGTGCAGTGAGTAGACAGGCCCTGCATAATGACCCGCCAACGGTAGCAGTTACCCTGACTGTATCCCCTCACTGTCAGTATTACCGATACTTGGACCTGGCAGCCATTGCTTAAGGTTAGACCTTGTCTACGTCTGTCGGCCCAGAGACCGTACTGGTTTGCCGTGGCTTATGTAGCTGGTGTGCTAAGCTAGGCATGGTAGGCACGTCCTGAGCTGGTGTGTTGCAGCCAATCTCGCTCTTGGCGCCCGAGAAAGTGAAGGACGAAGGTACCAGCCTTCCTTTGAAGAGGGAGGGTGGATTAAGGTCAGAAGGCCTGAGTTCATGTGAGGGCTTAGCACGGAAGTGTAGGGACAGGTAGCTGCATCTCGGCACCACCCAACCCCCCATGCACACCCTGTGTCCTCACAGCACCCTGCCGGCCCTCGCTTGGGCCTCCCCTTCGTCCCAGTGGTTGGCCGGTATGCTATATCCAGCCGTAAAAAGGGGTCTATGCGCTGTGGTTGGCCGGATCAGTATGCCAGCCATAAAACCAGGTCCACTTCACCTTGGACATGTCCTAGTCGTCGCCATGTGCCCTAACCCCGTCTGCCCTCGGGGGTTAGCCATTTAGGATTTTTGGTTTCGTTTTTTGGCTTTGCTTGTGTTGTTTTGCTTTCATTTCCTTAGCTTCTGTATTTTTACGTTTAATAAAGCCTACCTTTATTCATTTCCACCTCGCCCCCCACAGAGTGACAGGGCAGTACATGCATTTTTCCACCAGAAAATGCAAAACCACATGCTGTACATTACAAAGGCTTGACTGTGGAAGCAAAAGGTACAAGTGCTGGGCTGGTCTGCCTGTATGTGGGGATGATTTTCTGTGAGAATGATTGGAAACATTGCAAAGTGGGAATTGCTTTACTGTCTTAATTATTTTGGAAATTGTTGTAGGACCTATAAATGGACCTATATAAACAAATAAAGTGAAGTGCAATGAAATTAAAAAGTTAAGAAAAAGTGCATTATTTTAAATGTGCATTTTTCATATTGTTCCAACATTTTCTGATTTGTGGTTGTATAAATGCCTGTAAAAGTGTGCCTGTTTTGCAAGAACTCCTTTAAAATCTTGAGTCACAGTATGCACAGTGAGTGCGTAGTTACAAAAAGGGTGCACAATTGACTGCACTCAGGGTCAGCATGTTTGGCAGACCCACTTTGATTGCATCATTTTGGCCTTGCGCACCCTCACGTCAGTTGAGACGCGTCAAGTATAAACCAAGCTTAAAGGGGACTAACACAGTATGAAGAAAAACAGATGGACTACCGTCAGTGATTATAGAACAACAAATGCATCTACAGTTGTGATCAAATTTATTGAACCCCCAATGCTGCGAAGGGTTTTATGGAATTCAGTGCACATTTGTAATTGTGTTCATAATGAAATCTTACAAGGACTTGTTAAAGAACTAAATGCAACTAAGATAGCATCAATTGTTTTTGTCATAAAGTATTAAATGGCCTTATTGTGATTTCTTCATTGACACAATTATTCAACCCCTTTACAACTACCACTCATAAGAACAGAGGTTCATTCCAGTGTTTTCAATCAGGTATTGAAAACACCTGTGGATGTCAACGAGCAGCAATCAAGCATGATAAGCACCAATTAGGCAGATTTAAAAGGACTGTGATACTCAGCTCCTTCTAGACATCTACTGGTGTGTTTACAAGCATGGTGAAGGCAAGAGAATGGTCCCAGAAGACAAGAGAAGAGGTTATTGCTCTTCACAAGAATGGCAATGGATATAAAAAGATTGCGAAGTTGTTAAATATTCCAAGAGACACTATCGGAAGTATCATTCGCAAGTTCAAGTTAAAGGGCACAGTGGAAACGTTACCTGGTCGTGGCAGAAAGAAGATCCTGACCGCGACTGCTGTGCGCTACCTGAAGCGTAATGTGGAGAAAAATCCCCGCGTGACTGCTAAGGAACTGAAAAAAGACCTGTCAGATGTGGGCACTGAAGTTTCAGCTCAGACAATAAGGC
>JAVSBU010000095.1:5863212-5874963 GCA_033118015.1 Loricariichthys derbyi | reverse complement strand
GTCAAGCCCGGGAAAAATCGAACATGTTCGATTTTATCCAGGGTTCGTAGTATTTAGGCCACGCCCTCCCGTTATCATAAAAACGGCCTGGTAAAGCTATGAGACGCCCAGGACACTCAGAGTAAACTCAAGTAAGCAGTGGAAAAGGCCTTGCCATGACAGCCCAGGTCAAAATACTGCTATGTGAGAATGGGGTATAAGTCTGTGTTGTCTGAAAATCTGCAGGGACCTTCTCTCCTCTTTCCTGACTTCTGTCTTTCCTGACATTTTTAAAAAATAATAAGTTCTTAGTGTATACGTTTTGCCTTAGCATAATGTGAAGGAGTATAAACAAACCAGTTATTTAATTCATATGCAATATGTTTGGTGACGGATATATCTTGGTGTACAGATGTATGACTGACTGATGTTACTAGAACACATTTATGGATGAGTGTTAAAGGTATGACTGTTTGCCAAATTGATCATGGCATTGAGTGAGAGGTGAGCTAAGCCTAAACCTCTGTTAGTCTGTGGATCCTTTACAGCTCACGTCCACCATCATGCAAAGCCATCTTGTTGATTAATGATATAAGCAACTTGGAAGTATGGAACCTATTAGTACTTTGAAGTAGTAAGGGTCTGCCATTCTTTAACCTTTCTTGGACGCTCCCCAAAGGGAGAAAAGGGGTTAGTAGTTTGGAAGTGGAACAAAGCAGTTTCTCCTCAGCATTGCCCTCTGTGTGCATTTGCCTCATGACACTTTGTCTCCCACAGCCTCTCCTGGGGAGACGGCCCTGAAAAGTGAAGACAGATATGCAGGCTTTATCGTGCCAGGACTTGAGAGGATGATCGTAGCTCCTTCCTTTGTTTTCATCTGTGGTGCAATTTCTCTACCAGATGATGTGATAAATGTCGATGATGTGTGAACTTCTATTCCACAAAGCACACCATGAACCCCGTCGTTAGGAATCGACTTCTCCAGACATTCGTCATTATTAGAAAATATTTGTAAGAAAATTTTGACTATAGATGGTGCCCAAAATAATAAGTCAGGCCTCTGTGTTTTGACTGCTGTTAAGCTGTTACGTGCCACCTGCAGAGTGATGAACTGGTGGGTACTGTCCAAATTGCTTGCTTTGCAAATGTGCACTGGCCCATAGAGGAGCACTTTTTCCCCCATTGCAGAAGACCATAGAGGGTTTAAACAGCTGCTGCAGATTTTGAACACAGCTGCAGCACATTTTCTCCTGCACATTTCAGGATCCCTCAGTGCCTTTTCACAGGCAAACCTGCATTACTGGATTTAAAATTGCCACGTTCCTATACTGTACTGTAAACTGTGCATAGAGCTTGTTTGTGTTTGTTGTGATGACACTACTGTTACCATGCTTATGTGGTGAGGTTTCTCAGCATGTATAGTGTAAATAATTCTATAATAGGTGGCTTGTTGTTTACAAAGTAAGCAGCTTGTCTGACTGTTGGTGTAGTTGATGGGTTTAAGGGACTTCTCCCTCTCTGCCTTTGAGTTTAAGAGAGCAGTCATCTTTTATGTCTTGACCAAAGGGTTTCAGCTAGAGAGTGAAAAGGAGGATGAAGAGACACTGTAGTGCCCTTGTGAGCATGCACTTTATAGAAAACAGCCTCATTGGCCCTTCACGGACTGTCTTTCTCTGATCTGAGGAGCATCTATGTGTCAAATAAGATGAAAACCTTTTTTAGATTTCTCTACTCCCTTTACTGACCCATGCTGTGTAAGTCCTTATTGGCACCACAGTGCAAGAGGAAATTTGTCTGACAAGCTATGGAATCTTTTATGAAATATTTGTGTTTACATTTCACAGAAAGAGAGGCACATATTCCTAATTTGAAATATTTAATATCTGTTTCAGTTGAGTCCTACTCTATGCTGTCCTTGGTGTATCAGAATCATACTGCGAGCTGAGACATCCACCAAAATAACTAATGGTGCTTTAAATTTTCTGATGGAATGCGCAGGATGTGACTTTGGATAAAAACGGAACAAGAGCCCTATTTGAAGGCTAACTATATTGATGTCTGTTTTGGAATGAGCTAAAGCCCTTATTTTAGAGCTTGTGGTTTAAAATGTTTGCAAAGACCTCTTGTGATGGTTGACTTGATGTCATTAAATATTCCACAGACCTTCGTAGAGATTTCAGCTGTTCGAATTGAACCAGACATCTGCCTCTTGTCTGTGGACTATGACTTTGTATCCCTAACTGTACCCTCAAGTGATAGATTGTAATTGGCATGTGGAAAGATGATGATCCTATTAAAGCAAGTTTTTTTAAAAATTAAAATGTCATCAATGGTAATAGGTTTACATATTAGTAGCCAGGAAACTAATGTGTAATTCAGGTTCCTTTACTGCATGATCTTGCAATCATTTCTACATATTATTTGTACATTTAACTAAACGAACATTAACAGCATTTCTCTGACTTGTATGAAGCACACATTGTTGTCTTAGATATACATTTTATTGCACCTAATACACAGCACGGTGTACAATGCTAAGAAAACAAGTATGCAAACCCTTATTCCTACCTTAATCTCAAATCATACATTGAAAAAACACTTTATGTCATTACTTTTGTACAACCCCAAATCAAAAAAAGCTGGGATGATGTGGAAAATGCAAATTAAAAAGTAGTGTTTCTTATATTTACTTTGACTTTTGTTTCATTGCAGACAGTATGAACCCAAGATATTTCATGTTTTTTCTGGTCAACATGATTTCGTTTGCTAATGCCCCACTCTCACATAGCAGTATTTTGGCCTGGGCTGTCATGGGTCAAAAAACCCCAACATATACAACAAAATTCATAAATTGGCATGTTTAACAGGATGCTTTCTTTTTTTAAAGGAATGAATCTTTATTTAATTCATTCATTTTTCCTCAGTGAAAGCCCTAAATTGTCATAAATGATTTTTGGAATGTCTTGCAGACCTGAAATGCATAAATGGATGAACAAATAAAATTTGACCAAAAAGTTGAGCATAACAAAATCTCTTGAGGTTTATGAAAGATCTTGGGTTCATACCCTTCCCTTGTTGCAAGGCTAAAAGTTACATTCTTAAGTACTGGAAATTGAATTGACATTGAATTGACCCTTCTTGGTCTTATGAGTAGTGGAGGTCTGTATAGGGAGTAGAGCTGCTTAGTATGCTTGTGTTCTGCACCCCCACATTCTTAATATACCAGAGATGTCAATCAGATAGAGAGACACATATGGTTTTTATTGGCCTTTCTATTGTGAATACTTAGTTAATTTACCATCACAAATATTTCTATCAAAATAATTCTGTGATGCTGGCTCAGTCACAGTCAGCTATCTTTCTACAAGGCTTCATACTGTAGCTGTACACGTACTACCTTTGTCCAATGAAATGTATAAATAACACAATTTTTTTTGTGGAGACAGTGGCAGACAGTTGTCTGTGTGTTATGAGTGTGTATCCTTCCATGACCCAGGCAGGCAGGCAGGCAGTTTAAATTAATTATTAGTTTTATAGCAGCCCCTCAGGCCGTGCTGAGGCAGCTGAGCCCTAAAGGGGGCTAATCCGGCCCTGCTTTACAGAAAATCAATGCTGGCCTTTGGTGCTGGCATGCCATCCGGGTAGGGGGACACATGTCAGATAACTCCTGATTTTTTCATGAGGTGTATTTTGAAGTTGTAAAACCAATGGGAGGTAGCTGGAGGTGCTGAAAATGAAAAGAATATCCTGAAGTTATAAAAGGATGACTGACTTTCTTTTTGAGGGGGTCATACCAGTGTTCCACTGAATGGATAGTACATTGTGAAATGCTGCTTAGTAGATATTCAAGAAAACATATAAACATCCCTTGAATAGTTTATATATATATATGTGTGTGTGTGTGTGTGTGTGTGTGTGTGTGTGTGTGTGTGTGTGTGTGTGTGTGTGAGAGAGAATCAGAAATATTCAACGCCCTCAACTCCAAAGAAATTATAGAGATGTGGATGAAAGATAATGAAATAAAATCCTCATTAAATAACAAACAGTATGTTTTAATACATATGTGAGTTATTTTGACCATAGAAGTTGACTTAACTTTGAAGTTCAAATGAAAAATGTAACTCATGAACACCTGGGCATGTGCACTATTATTTAACCCACTGCTTTAATACTTTGTGGAGCATCATTTAGCTTTTATAACTTCCAACAAACATTTTTGTTAAGTACTAATAAGCTTCTTATACCTCTTAATTGGAATCTTGGCCCATTCTTCACATGCAAAAGCCTCTGGTTTAATGATGTTTTATGGCTTCTGTGCTGCAACTGCCTTTTGTAAATCCCACCAAAGATTTTCAATCAGGTTTAGCTTTGGTTGACTTGGAGGTGTGCTTAGGATCATTGTCTTGCTGGAAGGTCCAATTATTTCCAAGGTTTAATTTATCAATGACATCACATTCCTCTTTAAAATGGCCTGGTATTTCTGAGAATTCATGATGCCAAGTACACAATAAAGATTACCAGATCATGCTACAGAAAAAACAGCCCCATATCATCAATGACCCACCTCCATGCTTGACTGTGGGGATGGTATTCTTCTGCTCATAAGCCTGGCCTTTTGCTGTTCCAATGCCAGTTACAGTTTGTTTTCATCAGTACATAGACCTATATTCCAAAACTCTGTAGCCTTATCTAAATTCCTCCTGGCATATTCTAGTTGACTTTTGGTGTTCTTTGTGGTTAAGTGGAGTGCGTCTTGGAGTCCGGACATAAAGTCCTCGTTTATTCAGTCCACATCTTATAGTTGCCAATGAAGCACTTGTTCCAGCCTTCATCAGTCATCCTGTAGGTGTCTTGCAATCGCACAGGCGTTTTTCTTAGTTGTCCTGACAATGTTGCTAAGGGCCCTTGATAAAATTTGGACTTTCTTCCATGACCAGGCAGGTTTGCAGGTGTTTCATAAGTTTTAAATTTACTTATAATGCTGCAAATGGTGTCTCTTGGGATATATATTTTGGAAATCTTCTTCTACCCAAGGTTTTTTTTTTTTTTTAATGTGCGATGAAATAATCTCCTCTCTCAGCTTTTGTGGTGGTTCCTTGGTCTTTCTCATGATTGCAACTCACCTTGAATTCCGTCATGGGCGGGGTTTATATCACAACTTCATGCATCACAGCTGAAGCAAATGAAAGATCATTATAGAGTTCTCAAAGGCTGAATTTTATGTTTCAACTACTCTTTAGTCCATTAAAACTGCCAGAAATCTTTAAAAACAACAATATTATAGTGGCGGGCCATCAGGGCCTGCAAGGCCTTCTCTGCTGGCCTTAAAAGTATCTGAATCACAAACTAACATTAATTATATTTTGTCCATGAATACTTATTAAGTAATTCCAAATGATCTGTCCAGTTCCTTTTATAGCTTTTCCTATGGTTGTGCTGCTTCCAGATATGTATTTTAGTATTAAAGCATTTAACTAATCACATTTCAGCCATCATTTGTTTCCAGGCAGGTTCAAAGTTAAAGAAGTCTACATGGAGGCTTTCACATTTCGTTCTACAGGCCCTCTAACACTAAATAAATGTTGATGAAACTGTTGCTTCAAATAATCAGATTTTGAGTTGGTGTCACTAGGGTCCTCTAGCAGGCGTACGGCTGCATCACCGTATTCAGACCTGCTGATTGTATAGGATGGTGTAATAGTTATTTTGTTACCCCACAATCACAAGTGCGTAGGGAAACGGCCTAAAGCTAATTAAAACTTATGCCAGAAATAGGACGGGGCAGGTTCAACTTTCAGCATTAGCTTCGGTGGCGATAGAAAGAGACTTCGTGATGGAACTGAAGCACATGGATAATCTGTACCACAGAGTAAATGAACTGTTTTTGAGGAAAGAGAGGAGGATGGATTTTGTTTACAAATAATTTGAATTTATGGTGAGTAAAATGTTGTGATTTTCCTAAATAATATTGCAGGTTTATGAGGTTATTATAGATGTTTTGTATGTGTGTCATGGCTACCTACCTCAGTAAAGTTGGCTCAGTATTTGATATTCGACAGACATTCAATGAACAAATGGCTAGTTATTAGAAAACCTGTACACATGCTAAATGGTTTCTATATCTTGGCTGTAGCTGCAGTAGAACGATGCTTGTTCACCCCTGGTTTGTCTATTCAATAAAGGCATAAACGGCTCTTTTATTTATATATATGTATGTGTGTGTGTGTGTGTGTGTGTGTGTGTGTGTGTGTGTGTGTGTACGAAATGTTTTACACACCGTCCCAACTTCTTTGGAATAGGGGTTGTGTCGATATTAAAGAAAGTATATAGGTATATTAAGGAATGAATATCACTATAGAAATTACACAAAAGCTCACAAAGTGTCTTAGGCCTAGCATGTTACTTTCATCCCTGATCCTCTGCTGCCAGGTTGAATGCCTTTGGCAGCAGCTCCTATGGAGTTACTCTTATCCCGTGGATGCACGCAGTGGATGTTTCTTTTAGCAGCCCAGGGAGAGCCCTCTCATTATCTCAGGGGAAGCCCTGCAGCACATCTGAAGTGAAGAAACCTACTAAATCCCAAAGAAGGCACATCTTAACCACCCCCGCCTCTCTTCCCCATGCTCCCTACCGGCCTCTGCAATCCTAGACATGTCCAGCATCTTTAATCCAAAACCATCATCTCAGCATGACAGTTTTGCACAGGACATATCAGCTTCGAGGTGAAAATATACATTGTCAAGCAGAGAATTTTGTTGGTCTTCATCACTTGGATTGATATAAATCTAAATGATGCATCAGCGTAGACTGTCAAGTTGTATAGATGATTTCAGAATGGCCATGTGCTTTTCTGTACCTCCTAACAGTTATTTTGTTTGGGATATGAAGGCAAAAAGGATGACCTGCCCTTCTTCATTAACATTATTATCGAAATGCCTTCTTCATAACAATGTAAGAGAAATTGATTAAGTACTCCCTTCACTGTAAATCCATCTTTCACCCAGAGCAATGAATAATGGACTAATGTCAAAAATGCCCCTCAAAATGAAGGGAAAAATCTCATTAATTGAATTTAGTGAGTGATGCAACACAGCGTAGCTCTCCATCTGAATCACTGCATCCAACTGATCATATTATATTTAACTTAGTGTGTAAGAGATCTGGATATTAAACAGGACTATTGGTTTGTTCAGCTGGGCTGCTGCCTCCACATTTAAATGGATGCTTTGTGTTGCATAGTAAATGGCTGAATGAGGAATGATATATAATTATTTTAATATGCTACAAAGCTGAGAGGGTGAATATTGAGTGAGTTTGATGGGTCCCAGCTACAGACAGAAAAGACAACCTTGTGCAGTACAGATGAGATTATACAAAATATTGCATGGCTATATTTCAAGGACGCTACAGATGGATTTAACTAACTTCTTAATTAACATGAACTGGAAAGTGGACATCATTTCCTGGGATGAGCAACCTAGAGCTGCTCTTGCTTACAGTAGGTGTGTTGTGCAACGTGCTAGTCTTGTGGGCACACATTTATCTATTGTTTCAGCAATGAATTCATGCACAGATGAGATTTTGGCCATCTGCAGCTCTTGTGCATATTTAGATTTATGATTTACTATTGATTCTGACAATATTTGTATGATGGAGAGTTGAAATGAAAGCTATATCTGACATGAGTTATGTTTCTTCCAAAAAGAATATGGATGTAAATATATTTCCCTTCAGCCTTTGATCCCTCTGTTTGCTTAGCATAGCTCTGACTAAGCGTTGTGAGGCAGAATTATTCAATTTTATGGTATACTTGCCAGCTTGGCAGCAGCGGTAGTATTTAAGTGTCCATTTACAACCTTTAAACTGCAGGATGTTTTAAATAATGGATATTTACTTTCCTCATAGTTCATAGAACCACCAGAATGACTTTAATAGCTCAACTGGTAATATTAATGTTTGCTTATGAAGAAAGGCATTATTAGAATATCAGACCAGAGATTAGTTAGTATGCCATTGATTGTCAGTGAGGTGTGCACGTGCTAGGGGAATCAGATCGTTCATCATTTTCCACTTTATTTGCTGTCCTTTTCTAATGCAGCAGATGATAAATATCTGAGATGATGCATGTTTGCAAATCTGACCTAAGAAGCTTGTCAGTTAAAGTTTTGTTAACATCTTTTTTAGACAGTATATTTCTCTTAGCTGCACATAGACTGCACCATTGGCTGGGAAGTCATTTTGGAGGGAGAGGGAGACTTGTTTGAGATGTGCATTTTAATCCTGGCCTGTTTAATGTTTGCCCCCTGACAATCTGAGCCAGACATCATTTTAATGGCATGTACAGTGATAAAGCCAATAAAATGTCAAGATGATTGATAATATGAGCATTATGGCAATATGACTTTCCTGTCTGCCTCTACGGTCTAGATGATGGCTTCCAAATTGAATTCCATGCACACTTGTGTGTATGTCTGTGTGTGTTTATGTCGTTTTTGTGTGTGTACACATATATCTGCACATTCCCATATGTGTATCCGTCTGACCATGGTGATTTAAAAAAATTTGTTAATGTGTACAAGTGGCCAGTTTTTTAACCAGTAAATTGTATTCTTTAAGGACTATTATGCCTTTGTCACTTGGTGAATTGATTTATTTATTTATTTTTGCAGCTTAGTGTTTAAGTTATTTACTGAACTTCTACTGAACTTTTACTGAAATCCATTCCATGCTGCATGTTTCCTAAAAATGCAGTACATTTTAATTAACCAAGCTAGGTAACCTGAAATGTGTTTTCGTTTTTAGCCCTGTATGTGTTGGTGATTCAGAATCAATGCTAAATTAAATGTGATGTCACAGGGTTCTTGTATGTATCTGTGCTGGACCTGTCGGAAAGGAAAGGAAAGGAAAGGAAAGGAAAGGAAAGGAAATGAAATGAAATCAGTTGTTCCTAATAAACATTGTTAACACGTGTGTGGAAATGAAATGAAATAAAATTGTGAAATAAAAGATTTTGCAAAGAGATACAGTGGTATTTGAAAGTTTGTGAACCCTTTAGGATTTTTAAAAATATTTCTACATAAATGTGACCCAAAACAACATCAGATTTTCACACAAATCCTAAAAGTAGATAAAGAGAACCTAGGTAAACAAATGAGACAAAATATTATACTTGGTCATTTATTTATTGAGGAAAATAATCCAATATTGCATTTTAGTGAGTGGAAAAAGTATGTGAACCTCTAGGATTAGTAGTAAATTTGCAAGTGAAATTAGTCAGGGGTTTCAATCAATGAGATGATAATCAGGTGTGAGGGGGACCATGTTTTATTTAAAGAACAGGGATCTATCAAAGTCTGCTCTTCATAATACGGTTGGGTGGAAGTGTATCATGTCACGAAGAAAGCAAGAGCAAGGTGTGTAATAGCTCACAAGAGACCCCAGGGTAACTTCTAAGCAACTGAAGGCCTCTCTCACATTGGCTAATGTTAATGTTCATGAGTCCACCGTCAGAAGAACACTGAACAACAATGGTGTGCATGGCAGGGTTGCAAGGAGAAAGGCACTGCTCTCCAAAAAGAACATTGCTGCTCATCTGCACATTGCTAAAGATCACATGAACAAACCAGAAGGTTATTGGAAGAATGTTTTGTGGACAGTCGATACCAAAATAGAACTTTTTGGTTTAATAAAGTGTTATGTTTGGAGAAAGAAAAACACTGAACTCCAGCATAAGAACCTTATCCCATCTGTGAAACATGGTGGTGGTAGTATCGTGGCTTGCGCCTGTTTTGCTGCATCTGGGCCAGGATGGCTTGCCATCATTGATCACACAAGTCGTTCTACCATATGAATGAGAATCAGGCAGTTGATAGAGCACTGGTTGCCAATGATGAGCCTTTGCGGCTTTTATACAGCCTCTGGGCAAGTTGAGGTTTGTCTGCGGGATTGTTCTTCACTATCCAAGTCTGTATCGGTTTATTTGTCTTGGGTTGAGTCTGGTTCCACGAAATTTTGTCATTCATGCTCTGGTCTTAAGGTTGAGTTCTAGTACCCTTGTTCATCTGTTCCACCTTAGAAGATGTCTTCTACTGTCTGAGTTTCAGCACACAGACCAAGTATTTCGCTGTATAACACTTTTACGATTCTGCATACCTAGAGAGCTTTTCACACCGTTAACCTATTAAGCTATAACTGTTAAGCTATTAGTGACTCTCTTTTTATAAAAGAAACCTATACATGCCTATTCATGGTCATAAATCTAACAAATCCATTAAAGTTATATTGAAATCTAGTTGTAATGCAAAAGATTAGGGATTAACTACAACTTTTCTAAGAAGCAGACTAAGGACCCTTTTCAGTCCTGTTTTAACGTGCCCTTTTCATTTTGCCCTTGCTCTTTTTCCTTTAGGAAATCCCCACCACCATTAGCTCAAGGTCGATACAATAAGACTTTGATCACAGCGGCATTAGAAGATTGGGAGAGAGTTCTTTATTTACTTTTCATTTATCATCAGAAACCACTGTACACCTGGAGTCTTTCCAAAATACTGGGTTGGTGCATTATGAAGTCACACAGTCATTCATATCTATGGACCATTTAGAGTAGAACTGGAATAGTTTGGGTAGGAGAGAGGAAACTAGAAATTCTAAAGGAATTCCACATGGACCAAAGTGCATGCATTTCTAGTTTTGCAAATGTTTTTACTTGGCAAAGACAGGACTGGACCTCACAGACTTCCTATAAGAATTCCAGATCCTTTACCATTAAACCTCCACAGCCCTGTTATTCTTTATTGGAGGATTGAAAATGGGTTCCTGGAATTGAGCAACATCTGCCATCCACTCTCCTACAATTTAGAACTTAGATTTTTTTTTAAATTTTAGATTACACTAGGAAGTATTAGCTCAGTCACGTCAAAGCTCCAGCATTTCTGGTTCGATCTTGACTTCAAACTCGGCCTGAATGGAGTTTGCATGTCCTCCCTGTGTACTCCTGGATTGACGCCCTGTCTACTGTTGTTCCCGCCATGCTCCCTGTGCTGCTTTTTAATTTTCATTTGTAATAATAGTGATGGTATAAGGCAGTATGGTGGTGCAGTGGTTAGTAGTGTCGCCTTTGAGATCAGCGGTTCGATCCTGACCCAGAACTCCATGTGAGTGGAGTTTGCATGTTCTCCCCATGTCCGTGTGGGTTTTCCCCACTACTCTGGTTTCTTCCAACATTACAAAGACATGTGTGTTAGGTTAATAGGTATTTCCAAAGAGCCTTTAGTGTCTGAGTGAGTGTTTTTGCCCTATGATGCATTGGCACTCTGTCTAGGGTTGTGCCCCTGTGCCCTGTGTTACCAGCTAGGCATCAGCTTTCTCATGACCCTGACCAGGATTAAGAGGATAAGACAAGGAATGAATAAAGAATGGCATACATGGCTTGCTCCATACTCCAGCTCAGAAGGTGGCAGTAAATGAACCAAAAGTTGGTTGCCAGTATAAGAAAGAAGAAGTTTTGGGCGGGAAACTTGGTAATGGAAGCTTGATTATAATGGTTAGTCTCCTTAACACTGTAAAGCCTGACCCATCAAAAAAACAGTCATAAAATTGTCATAAAACTGAGCTGACTAGCCCACCTTTACTCAAAATTAAAAAAAAAAAAAATTTGCCAGATGATTTTGTTATTGATATTTTTTTTGTATCACAGTTGATATATTAGGTGTTTTTGGCAACTTTTGGCTTTGTACCTTATATACCTGCAGTATCAAATTTGATACACACATT
>JAVSBU010000095.1:5448644-5459036 GCA_033118015.1 Loricariichthys derbyi | reverse complement strand
TCTGATTTGAGCCTGTTCCTATTCTCATGAAGGATATTTGAAACAGAACTAAAGAGCCTCTCACTCTCTACAGCGCTTAAGTGACGATCCCGTAAAGCCCGCCCACACTGAAAGCTGATTGGCTTATTTTGCTGAGTAAACCAATCACGCTCTTTGCAAACCCCCCCCCCACACACACCCCCACACACACACACACACACAAAAGTTCCATGAGCAAGTACCGCCTCTCTCTCTCTCTCTCATTCTGTCATACGTGCACATTCTAAGGTGCGTGATCCAGCGATCTGACAAATGCGTGATCTATAGAGCGATTCGTGGCCCCCCCGGTTGAGAAACCATGTACTTATTTATGTACTTGTATTTATGTACGGTATTTATCTGTAATAATAAGCTTGAAATATATAGCGCTGATCAAAATAACGAGAATAATATAGAGTATATCCGATCCCTGATCGGGATGCAACATCCAATTCTGATAGAGTCTGAAACCACTTGATCGGGCTCGATTTCCTTTTACATGATCGGATCGGGACATCCCTAATGTTATCGTTAGCATTTAACGTAAATCAGTGATTGTGAGTTAACATGAAGGCACAAAAAGCCTATAATTTGGTTAGGGCTACATGTAGGCCTATCACTAGTTAAGAAAATAAATCAATGTGATGGCTTGTTATGATGTTACCAAGTTAGTTAACTTGAGACTAACTTTGCTCAAGAACATAACCAGAGAAAAAAATTCATTCACATTCTTTCACTTTCTTACCAACTTCATCCAAAAGTTAAAATGTTCCAGTTAATTTGTGAAAGCCTTAGCTTCATTTGCGTAATCTTTATGATTATAGTCCCAAACAGCCACTCCCCCTCACAGTGACGCATAAAACACAGAAAGCAAAATATCAAGTGGAGCTTAGTACCATGTGGAGTCGAAATGGACCAGTACAACAGCAAGTATATTCAGTTTAGTTTGGTTGCAAAGCGTGCAAAACTTCAGAGTAAACACATTTAGAGCAGACACTTTAATAAATCACAGTTGTATGGACAGATGCACAACGTTCAACAGAGCAAGCAACTGCATATGTAGATGTACAAGCTTTATTTTTTTCACTTTAATCTTTCTAATCAAGTATACTTACAATTGTCTATAGCATTCAGTATTTGCAATGTCACAGTCAGTGTGCAGCTCCTTGAGTCTGCATGAGGAAGGAGTTGGAGCTGCCATCACACTGCCCTGCCCTGCCCTGCACTGCACTGCATTAAGCAAACCTGCCCCTCCTCCACTGCTCTGTCTGGGCGTTTATGGGGAGAGGCCTGGCAGTGAAAAGAGCTGAGGCTCAGCAGTGGCAGCTTGAGAGAATGACTTCAGAGCACGCCACTATCACACTAACTCACACGCATGCGAGAGGGAGCACGAGCCAGATATACAAAGAGCAAGGCTTTCATTTTACTCTTTAGAGCCTGCAGGGGAGCGAGGATCATCTTACTCTAGCAGCTCTAAATCAAATAGCTACATGGAGTTATGGTAATAAACTGTTTCATAACTGCCCCAAAAACCCTTAAGCTTTAGTGCAGGAGCTTGAAAGCACTCAACTAGAGATGCAGAACATAGAAAGATTAAATATTTTATTAAAAGCTTGGACTGCAACAGTTAGAGAACCACAGATATGAGACATAAACAAATTAAGATATAAATGTTTGGAATTGGAGGGCTTGGATCGAACGGTTACAAAATACACAAACTTTAAATGTTTTGACCAAATTGTGTGCTTTTGCTGTTCAGAAGGTTTCTGTTGATTAACTTTATTCTCTGAAAAAACAAAGCAGTCTTTCTGAGTCTGAGCACCATCACAAATACTTTTACAGCCTTGCTCCATAGATAAGGCCACACCTTACTTCTATTTACCAAATGTGCACTTGTATGGTTTAGAATGCCTTGGGATGGGACCTTAATGTGGCTGTTTTCATCAGTGTGTCTAGATACACCAGTAAAGATCCGGGTTTACTGCTTGGAACTAAGCAACTTGTATGAGATACTTTCATTAGTGCATGTTGTGTGATTAACACCAAAGACTGATAGATCTTTCCTGCTGATTGTGACTGTATACAAAGTGCTAGCTCACTCAGTTTCTTACAATGTTAAATAAAACAAATTATATACCCGTGTCTGACTGGATACAGTATATCAGGATCAATGGTTATTCATTACAAGAGCAAGGTTAGATCAAAACTAGTCCAACATTCAAACCAATTTAAAGCAACCAATTAGATTAACGCATGTCTTTGGAATGTGGGTGGAAATTAGAGCACCTGGAGTAAACCCACGTGAACATGGGGAGGAAATGCAAACACCTCACAGCACTACAGGCACGCATCGCAGTTTCAGGTTCAGTGATAATGTGAATGAGTGTTTCAGCCCCATTTACACAGACGGTTTAGTCGGCGGGTAGTACATAGACCGAAGTTCGCGGTAGTTCCAGTTGTTTTCGCGGTGGAAAGGGGTGGAGCAAACTGGCCGGCGTTTTGATCACCATATAACGCCGCTAAATCTGCTGAATAAAGCGATGTTTTGACGCCGTAGCATCCGTCACACGTCAGGCAACGAGGATTAATACACAGTTCTATCCCTTACAATCGCATGTTAAAAATGCGGGTGAGAACGACAGTGTTCTGCTACTGCTGAACAAAGCCTTGTATACAGTTGGTTAATCCCCAGGATTTTACACAGGCAAACAGATCATGCATTACTACAGGGTCATTTGCATATTTAGGCACCGCCCCTAGAGTATCCAGTGTAAAAGGGTCACGGCTGCATGCACACACTCATGTTCTGGAGTTGATACAGAGCTGTAAGGATTTCTTTGACCTGGACATGCCCATGGACATTGATGAAGCTGAGGGCATGAGACAACAGGACCCGTGCTGGAACTTTGTTGAGGTGAGGCCTGCATGCAGCGCGCAAGCAGTTTTATACTGACCGTACTGTTGCCCGTTTGTAACGCTGTTTTAACTGGGAGGTGACGTATAGAACTGAGTACGGTCCATTAGCGCCACCATTTTGATCGCCTCTGTCGCTGGTTAAAACTCCGTTGGGTATGCCGGTGATGGTTCTATACGGCGTTGATTAGGGATACAACGCCGGCCGCCAAATAATGGCGGTGTAAACTGCAACACTACAGGAAGGGAAAGGATGACGTTGTCTCCATCATCACTGGTCTTCTCCGGGAGCGCTCCCGGAATTATTCAACATGTTGAATAATTTTTTTCCAAGATTCCCGGTGAAGCCGGAACTAAGTCAGGCCCCCTAGCGCCGGTGTTAACAACGGTGTTTGATCCCTAAGACGGCCCCGGAGGAGCCAAACACTCTTCGGGGACGCTTCCGGGTGCTCTTACCGTCTATGTGTAAATGGGGCTTAAGTGACACAGTAATGCGCTACTAACCAACGTGGCGGTGCAAGCAATTAGCGTAGTCGCCTCAAAACTCCAGAGATCCTTAGTTTGTTCCTGACTATGGACTCTGTGTGGAGTTTGCATGGCCTCCCCGAGTTTGTATGGGTTTACTTTTGTCGTGAATAGCCATTGATGTGGCTGTGATGTTAATTAAACAAGTAAAAGCACTAATCACCATCACTGTAAAAAAGATTTAGTATAAAATCACAAAGACTGCTAAGGCAGTAAAGGCAGAAATGATCTCAAAAACATACGTCCATGAAACTTTATTTTAAATGGATGTAGTGCACCAAACACACCACTCTGTTGTTTTGGGGACTGTGCACAGATTTAGGAATCACAATGCATATTTAAGTGAGAAGATGAAGAAGGCAAAGTGTAGACCTGCACTATTTTAAGAGCATGTGTGTTGCGTGGCTGATTGGTACGTGCTTGTGAGCACAAAAGCCGTGATGTGTGTGCAAGCTGACAGTGCTGCCCTTTATAGAATCTTCTAAGCGAGCAGAAGCAGCATGGCAAAACACTTAGTGCTAAGAGTGCATGCACATTTTAAAAATCACTCATTCATTTTAGATACTCAAAAAGTGACTTCTGTGTTTCCTGACATCCCACCCATTTGCAGACTCACCTTCATACTCGGGGTTAAGGCAGGAAATCTGAATAAATCAGTGGAATGGTATTGAATGATGAAGCATGGGGCACATAGGAAACCACAAGAATGATTCATCACTGTGTCAGACATGACGAATAGCAGCAAAGAGCAGTGAAGTCCAGATAATCGCATTTCCATATGACATAGACATGGATATTCTGGTTGAGATCTCCATGAACACAAGTGGAAAAAGACACGCTATGGCACAATCCCAATCGCTCCCATGGAAACATTCAATCTTACACATGGATGTGCAACAAGGGCACATGGCCTGAAAACATTACCCTACTTGAAACTCTACAATTATGCCACGTTCACACATATGGCAACCACGAAAAAAATTGCCTATGTCAAAAAACCTCGACATCCCTGACAAAAATCGTGAAGAAAGGGGGCGGAGAATAGTATGCAAATTTTCCCACGATAAACCTCGGCAGGCCTCAAATAAATTCGAGTGTCATGGTTGTATGACACATGATATAGGACGAGTTCCCCAGAAGGCGCATGTTAGCCCCTTGGGAGGCCTGGTATTGGCCACAAAAGGAAAAAGGAATATATGCAAATTTAGCCCCACTCCTAGCCCAAACTGTATGAATTCAGGGCTTTTTAATAATATAATATATTTTCCTCATGATATTAATAAATGTGTGATATTAATATCACAATAATTATATATAATATTATAATGTAATAATAATAATATAATATATATTATATATAATAAATGACTGAAACGTCTCATATTATATATAATCAATGTCTCAAACAATGGCTATATATAAAACAATAAATCAAGCAATACCTGTAACTAAACATTTGTGGTATCTGTTGATCAGTCCTGTACACCAGCTTGGATCAATTGCTCCGATGTCTCTCAATAACACAGAGGAGAAACTTATATCTGACAATGGAAATGGCATTTATATGGCATTTATGTCCTGGAAATGGCACGAAACCCCCTCGGCGAACCACAAATCGTCCTCGGCAGGTCTCGAGTCTCGACAATGCATGAAGTTGGGGGTCTCGACGACAACTTATGGTATTTTCAAACAGGTTTGATAATTCCGTGGTTTCACTGAATTTAGGCCACACCCTCCCAAAAGCACACGAAAAGCCAGGAGAAGCCTCAACACTCCACGTTAACTCGCGAAATCACACGAAAAGGCCTCACCATGGAAGCCATGACAAACTTCGCCTATGTGTGAACGTAGCATGATTCGAAAGAATCCTTGGATAGAGGAGTATGCGTTTTCCATTCTGCCCTTTTCCTTTCTTCATCAGGTCTGATGCAAGCAACAGCTACAGAAATACTCACAGAAGACTAAGAATGGTCCAATCCAAAACACTGTATGAGTATCTGGCTAACATTGGCCTGAAATGTTATATCATATTACATTACAGTGTGCAATATTGACAAAAAGTATATTGCAAAATTTTCTGGGATTTTTAGTTAACTATAATTATATGATAGTTTGGCAGTGTTCATCCTGGGCTTAAAGTGTTCTAAAGTTGTTTTGAACCCAGCTCTCGCCGCCGTCTGAACTGGCTCTACATCTTCTGTGATGTAATTGGTGACAGCATTTTGTTATCCACTGCCATGTGTTAGTTTTCTGGTCATAAGGCACATTTTTGCAGAATGATATAGTTATGGTTTGCCAAGAAGAGTGCTTTTGTGTTGCTACCTTGGCTGGTTTAAGTCTATGGACAGCTGACTCCTGAAGTTTGTCATAATTTTCATATTCTGTACGGTGGTTAGATTGCAGATGTGAAAGAAGTGGGCTGAGCAGTCTTTAACACCATTCAATTTCTGATATAGTCTGCCATCTTTTGAGCAACATGCATTTTTTCCAAGCCAAACCACCTCCATGAGAGTCAAGCAATTAAATCTAACGGCGTAAATTGCGAGGCTGGTGGTGTCTGTGTTGTGCCTCCTGGTATAGTTTGTTCACTCATTTTTAACTTTGGTCATGAACTTTTAAGTAAAGATCAGGGGGCATGTGCAGTAATCTAGCCTACCTGGCTACATGATGCAGTGAATACATGAAGGCATTTCCTGAGTGAGTAACATGGTCGATAATGTAATGGTGCACACTGTTTAAACAAAAATTAAAATATCTTCTTACACAACATAATGCACACACCCCTCAGCGGATTTTAAATATTGTAGACACATTGTCACAAACATTTTGTCCAACTCTGACTGTAAATATAGAACATTGACCCATTACAGCATTTTTTGAGTGCTGAACTGATGCAAAAGTGGGACACACACACACACACCCTGTACTTTGACAGTGAGGCATGATTGCACATCCATCCTCATTTAATCAAGTTGAAAGGGGTTTCGGGCTCTAACATTACATAAGAGTCTTAAGCAATAAATATGAATGTAGAGTAAATCTGTCTACCAGTTCCAAAATCACAGATCATGACTCTCAAAACTCCACATTGTGAGGTCTAATGAGGGATCAAGCATCATATAGTGGTTTAGATTATATTATACTCTCAGTTATATATCTGTTATGAATTCACTGATAAGAGTGAGTGCTTGCAGAATTCCTTAAGACTGTGTTCAGTGATTTACAGTGTTATGAGAGTGTGATGGTCAAGTTGGCCTCTCACACCCATCGCTGCCTTGCTGTGATGGCATGGCAAGATTTAACTTTGATTTTATTTCCCAGCCACTGAACTCAAAAGCTGCTTCAAAGCATGAATCTAACAGCACTTCCAAGTCATGGCCTTAAACTCTGAGCACAACAGATTCTCAACCATCTTCATGCATGCAAACAAGCACGTTTGAAAAAGGTCAATCTACAGCAGTGTCTCCCAGCCCTGGTCCTGGGGGCACACCGCCCTGCACATTTTATCTTACTCCCAGCATACCTGAATCACCTAATCAGCTCATTAACAAAGCCTTTGAGAGCTGCAGGGGCTGTGTTAAAGCAGAAACGTGCAGGGTGGTGTGCCTCCAGGACCAGGGCTGGGAAACAGTGGTCTAAAGAACACACACCATATGATGAGACAATACTGGAGTTGAGTTCTTGAACGTTAAAGATGTGTAGCAGTTTGCTGACTGGATGAGCATTGCACTGGTTAGCACATAGAGTGAAGCGCTCATGCAAAGTTCTAAGCTGACTGTGAGCAAACCAGAGTTTTTCACTGTAGTAATGAGCCGTGAGGAGACACAGAGACCTCCATCCTGATTTCACTGAACAGGAGGATTCACTCTCACTCTCAGTCAGCCAGCAAAACTTACCGGAATGTTCTGTGGATGTCGCTCCGTTGCGGAACAGGGAAGAATATAGGTGAGGGTAAGTTTTCTCCAGTGCCACACACAGGGCCAGGAAGTGGTCACTCTCCTTGTTGATCAGCATCTTCAGAAGCTGGTCCACTTTCTCGGAGCTGGACGAGCAGTTCTGATCCAGCTCGTGCCGGTCCTGCTCGCTCAGGCTGCCCGATTTGAGCAGCAGCTCGATGAGACGCTGCGGCTCGGTGATGGACTGCACTAAGTTCTGCTGGCACTGCTCTAATAACTGTTTGTGTCTGGGCTCCATTGCAGTACGTGTAGTTCCCTAGCTAACTGGCTAAGCTAGCTCTCTCGCTATGTCGGCGCAGACCGTGACCTCGACTCAAACCCCACCACAAGCTCCGATATCCGGCCAGGAACTTTCTTCCTTATGGTCACTTGTACGAATTGAGAGACTCTGCCATGATACGCGGTGGCTTCACACAGCAGTTTGTGCTTCCATAATGGAAAAAGGCACACGAAGCCATATTTGTTGCCTGAGAGGCTGTTGACTGCATTAAAACTGCGAGCGCTACACACACATTTCTCTACTTCACTTACTCTCCACGCACTTCTTCTTCCATTCCTTCTCGCGCTGCCTGCACCTGGAGCACAAGCTTCTACCTCTACCGTGTCCGCCCCACCATTTATTCGCTAACGGTACGACTTTTACGCGAGCAAAACTCCCGTAACTCCGCTGCCGTTCCCTACTCAAACTGCAAGCTCCTCCATGTCTTGCAGCTCAGTCGCTACTGCCTGCTGTCAATCAACCAGCACACTTTAGCCATGTAAGGTAAAAGTGGGCGGGGCCTAAAGCAGACACACCTGATTTCTCACGGTGGGCGGGTCCCATTTCATTTCATAACATTAGTCGACCTCATATTACTACTTATTATTCGCCCGTATTCGGTTACTTAATTCACTTGTCGGTTCGTGGCCATTACTCTCACCATTACACTTACATTCAGCCACTGCAACACAGGGGCATCATCAGACCCACTAAAATCACAGCGGTAAAACCTGACATTTATCCTGGATTACTGGGCAGAACACAAGGACTACATGTCCCATAAATGTCCCAGCAGCTTTCTCTGAGCCATTTTCTTTCGTTTTTCACATGGATTAATAGACATGCGCTAACACACTGGTTTGGCCAAAAACAGCTCACCCCTGTGGTGCAGTGTTATGATCTGGAGCTGCTGCAGTGGGTCAGGTCTAAGTTCTGCAATGTTATGAGCTCAAAGAATGAGGTCAAATACCTGAATATACTGAATTAACAGGTTATTCCATCAATAAAGTTTTTCATCCCTGATGGCACTGATATATTCCAGACGGTAATGCCAAGATTCATCAGGCTCAAACTGTGTGAGAGAGGTTCAGGGATCATGAGACATCATTTCCACATGGATCGGCCACCACAGAGTCCAGATCAGACCTGAGAATCTTTGGGATGTGCTGGAGAAGACTTTGTTCAGTGGTCCAAATCTCCATCATCAATACAAGATCTTGGGGGAAAATAATGCAACTCTGGACAGAAATAAATGTTGTGACATTGCAGAAGCTTGTGAAAACGATGCCACTAGACTCCTGAAGTGCTGTAGTATAATACACTCACAACACGTCTATCTCAGAGGAGCTTCATTGGTTACTGGAGGTTAAAAGAACTGAGTACAACATATTACTGCTGGCCTTTAAGGCTCTTCATGGACTGGCCCCAGTTTACCTTTCTAACCTCTTGCCATCGTACTCCTACCCAGTTGCTGTGCTCTTCAGACACTGGTCTGTTTTATCTTCCACATTCTAAATCTTCCATGGATCATAAGGCATTTCCCATTGCTTCTCCTTTCCTCTGGAGTCTCTACCTTGTTCTATCAGCTCCTGTTCTTCACTATCTGTTTTCAAATCTCTCTTCAAAACTCATCTTTTTTCTAATTAGGTTGAGAAGTACCTTGGTTTGTGAAAGGCGCTATACAAGTACAAGTTTGTTGTTGTTCTTGTTATTATTCCGTGCTGTAATCAAAGCTAAAGGCAGTCCAGTGAAATATTAGCGTGTGAGACCTTTTTTTTGCCCAGGCAGTGCATTTAAAAGATTGTCAGCCACAGTGCAGACAAGGCAATGATAGCTCATAGCTATATGTTTTGGTTAGTCACTTATAACCATATAACCTACCAACAGTATATATTACACCACTAAAGACATATATTCAGCATTAGTTACTGTACATTTGTCCAGATATTTGAGTTGTTTAATCATATTTTGCACTGTAGAGGCAGAAATTTGTAACCCCCTTCAAATCCTTCTTTGACGAACATTGTTTTTAAACATTTCAAGAATTTTCATTTGTTGATAAACTGGATCGTCTATCTTAGATCCTCAAAAACTCTTTTGTGGATGCTGATTTTGTACCAAATTACCTGTTAACATCACCTGTTTGAAATTACTTTATTTAGGGTATTTTTCTTTTACCTCATTTCTAGCCTGAAATAATCCCCATTCCAGCATTTTATTTTTTGTATTTTCCATACTGTCCGAATATTTTCTGTTGTGGGTTTGTAATTACCTAACCTTATTCTATAGATAATTACTGATTGATCATTGCTTAAATTTGTTCTAAACTTACTTGTTCTAAAAGTACTTAAACTTGTTCTGTTCTATTGCTGCACTAAAACATTGCTCAACTGGATTACATTGCTGAGCATTACTAAACTTTATTCTACTTTGTTTAATACAAAATCATAATTTGAAAAGAATGAGTGAAAAGTTGAATAATTAAAAACAAATCTGATAAATTTCAGAATAAATAAAAAAAACTGATACATTTCAGAATAAAATGAACTTAATAATATTTGGTATGCTTCCCCTCTTAATGTAATCTCAGCATGAACTCAAGCTGGAAAGATCTCCACAAGTTTGAGAAAATATCTGATATCTGATGTAATCCCAGCAGAATTTTGCAATATTGACAATATATAAAAGCATCTTGTTATGTTGTTTAAATGATCTTAATGA
>JAVSBU010000095.1:5251193-5263421 GCA_033118015.1 Loricariichthys derbyi | reverse complement strand
TACTTACTGTATAACTACTACAATAAACATAGCGTCGCTACTTCATGGAAATTCACTTATTGTGGGTGGGTCTGGAACGGATCCCCGCACGATAAGTGAGGGAACACTGTAGTTTAGGTCCTTTGCACGTAGTTCTTTATTGTAAACAATAATATTAAAAAGAGTATGAAAAGATTTTGTACAGTGCTGTACAAATATTGTTCTTATCTTTCGATCTTTTATAAAACTTGACACTTACCGTGCATCCCAAGATGTGTGGACTGTGATTTATCACGTGACAGGCGCGTGCCGCTAACAGAACATTTAAAGTGTAATGGACGATTCATTATTCGTCTTGTTTTATATCAAATACAACAAGTGTGTTTTAAGACATGTTCAATAAGTACTTCAAAATAAGTGATATGTATAATATAATATGTACGTATCTGTCAGAATTGCTTGCTATGTTTGTCTTCTTTGGAGTCATGTGATCGAAAATAGCATATCATGTGATACTATGACGTAGCACGCGCTAACGGGAAACGAGCCCACAGTATGTTTATAACCAGATTTTGTCAAATAAACGCATAAAATAAAGAAATGAATATCAAGTCATTAGAAGGTGAGTTGTACTCATATGCGAAATACAGTAGTACCTTGTTTATCGTGGGAGATACGTTCCAGAACCACCCGCAATAAACGAAAATCCTCAAAGTAGAAATGGTATATTTAAGTATTTATACACTTAAGGCTTTAAACCCCAGCTGAACTCAATTAAGCGTCCATCAGCGCCTCGCCACTAGGTGGCAGTAAAGACCCCCTAATCGCAATCGCCTAAACACACAGAAGCAGCTCCGCTGGTTACATCAGTGGTCTGGTTAAATGATAAAAAGCTAACAATAACAACACTTTAATACCTAATAATTAGTGAGAATTAATATTTGTAATATATTATTACACATTTTGGGATTTTTTCATGTAAAAATTCATAAAGTATATATATTTTCTGCCTATCGAATTCAGTAGAAAACCCATTATTTTTCCCATTAATATCTTATAAAAACCTGCGAAAGGGTGAAGCCGCAATAGCTGAAGCGCAAAGTGGCACGGTATTACTATATTGTTATAACATACTGGGACTTTAAGGGCCTTTTCAGGCACTATTTTTAACATTTTAGTCACAGGTAACACATTTTGTCCAGTGAGTGTATATATAAACAATTGCCATAAAAACTTGTTGTAATTAAGTAAAATATGGTAATTAGAGTTTAGTACAGTATTGTGTACTGTAATAGGCAGCATTGCATAGTATCTTTACTGTTTTGAGTCTGTTCATGGCTGCAATGTCTAGAGTATGTTACCTTATAATTTAAGACGGGCACCACGGTACCTCACAGTGAAAAGTTCCTGGATTCAATCCCAGGTGGAGTGGTCTAAGTGAATTCTGTGTCCTCTATGTCTACGTGGGTTTACTCTAGATACTCCCTTTTCCGTCCACAGTCCAGTGACATGCAGTAGGTTAATTGATTGTGCTATAGTGGCCCATGGGTGGTGGGGCACCTTACAATGGATTGTAGAGTTGTTCCTGTCTTGTGCCCTATGCTAGCAGCTAAGCACAATCTTTCATGTGACCCTGTACAGGGTTAAGCAGATGATAAAGTGAATGAATTAATGAATTTATTAATTTTTAAGATCAGCCCCTACTGTGCTGTGCTGGGTTGGAACAATTTAGCCTGGCTTATGCCTCCATCTGAATAGGCACTGAATAGAAACTTTAGATATGTGAAAGGCAAAAGTCTCCTAAAGAAGCATCAGAAATTGAAGACTACAAATAAACGTCTGTAGGAATTAACCGGAAAATGTTTTTTTTCTGTGAGAATTTGACATTGGTGTGCTGTTTTTTGACAGTGTGAAGGTAGGCAGGTTGAACGTGCACAGTCTGCCTCGGTTGAATCCATTCCCGAGGTGCTTGAGGACAGAGACTCTGTGATGGACCAGTCTGACACTGCATCTGTGCATGACATGGAATACGTCAACCCCAGGGGAGTACGCTTCACACAGTCTACTCAAAAAGAGGGTACTTTGTCAGTTTTCTGTGAGCTTCTTGTCTGTACAGTTCAACTTTATTAGCCCGGGATTTATAAAATAATGCTTAGAAAGCTCCATTTTCATCAGGTGCAGCTCTGATACCTTATGGACTCCCATGTTTGAGAGAGCTCTTCCGCTTTCTCATCTCTCTCACCAACCCTCATGACCGCCACAACACAGATGTGATGAAGCACATGGGTTTGCAGCTGCTCAGTGTTGCTCTTGAGGCCACACACATCGCTCCCTATCAGTCACTGCTGGTCCTGGTCAAAGATGAACTCTGCAGACATCTTGTTCAGGTTGGACATTTCTCTGTGGATTTTTCTTGTATGTGATACTTCATATATTAAGTGATTGCAATTGAGTTCCTCCTCTTGTAGTTATTAAATGAGGACCGGATTAATTTGTATGCTGCTTCCATACGAGTCTACTTTCTACTCTGTGAGAGCATGCGTGAACATCTCAAGTTTCAGCTGGAGGTATGAGAATACATTGCCACAAAAACAATCAGTATTCAGTAATGCTTATTTAAAGGCATATACAGTGATGCTTGAAAGTTTGTGAACCTTTTCGAATTTTCTGTTTTTCTGCATAAATATGACTTAATACGTCATCAGAGTTCTTAAAACTTACGTCCTTAAGAGAACCTGTTTAAACAAATGGGACAAAAATATCATACGTGGTCATTTATTTATTGAGGAAAGTGATCCAACATTACATATTAATGAGTGGCAAAAGTATGTGAACCTCGGATTAGCAGTTAATTTGCAAGTGAAATTAGTCAGGTGTTTTCTATTAATGGGATGACAATCAGGTGTGGGTAGCACCCTGTTTTATTTAAAGAACAGAGATCAATCAGTCTGCTCTTCAGAACACATTTGGGGAAGTGTATCATGGCACGAACAAAGGAGATTTCTGAGGACTTGTTAGTGCTCATCTGGCTGGAGAAGGTTACAAACCATCCATAGAAGAGTTTGGACTCCACCAATCCACAGTCCAATCAAGACCATTGTTACCCTCGCCAGGAATCGTCGCTCAACAAATATCTCTCCAAGAGCAAGGCCTTTAAAAGTTGGCGAGGTCACAAAGGACCCCAAAGTAACTACTAAGCAACTGAAGGTCTCTCTCACATTGGCTAAGGTTAATGTTCATGAGTCCACCGTCAGAAGAACACTGAACAACAATGGTGTGCATGGCAGGGTTACAAGGAGAAAGCCACTGCTCTCCAAAATAAAATTGCTGCTCATCTGCGGTTTGCTAAAGATCACATGGACAAGCCAGAAGGCTATTGGAAGAATATTTTGTGGATGAATGAAACCCAAATAGAACTTTTTGGTTTAAAAGAAAAGCTTTATGTTTGGAGAAAGGAATAAACGGCATTGCAGCATGAGAATCTTATCCCATCTGTGAAACATGATGGTGGTAGTATCAGGATTTGAGCCTGTTTTGCTGCATCTAGGCCAGGATGACTTGCCATTGATGGAAAAATACATTCTGAATTATTTGAGAGAATTCTAAAGGAAAATTTCAGGATATCTGTCCATAAACTGAATCTTAAGAGAAGGTGGGTCATGCAGCAGACAAAGACTCTAAGCACACACATCATTCTACCAACGAATGGTTAAATAAGAATAAAGTTAATGTTTTTGGGATGGGCAAGTCAAAGTCCTGATCTTAATCCAATCAAAATGTTGTGAAAAGACTTGAAGTGAGCAGTTAACGTGAGGAAACCCACCAACATCCCAGAGTTGAAGTTAAAGAGTTGAAGTTGAAGATAAAATTCCTCCAAGCTGGTGTGCAGGACTGATCAACAGTTACTGGAAACATTTAGTTGTAGTTATTGCTGAACAGGCGGGTCACACCAGATGTTGAAAGCAAAGGTTCACATACTTTTGCCACACTATTGGATCATTAAATAAATAAACGACAGAGTATAATATTTTTTTCTCATTTGTTTAACTAGGTTCTCTTTATCTAATTGTAGGACTTGTGTGAACATCTGGTGATGTTTTAAGTCACATTTATGCAGAAATATAGAAAATTCTAAAGGGTTCACAAACTTTCAAGCATCGCTGTAGCCTTATAAGATTTCAAATGACTACTTATTGTGTAAAGTAGCTAATTGCTATTATGTATCTTTTAGATGTACTTGAAGAAGCTGATGGACATCATTACCTCAGAGAACCCAAAGATGCCATATGAGATGAAGGAAATGGCCCTTGAGGCTGTTGTGCAGCTTTGGAGAATCCCTAGCTTTGTCACTGAGCTCTATATTAACTATGACTGTGATTTCTACTGTTCCAGCCTTTTTGAGGACCTTACCAAACTCCTCTCCAAGGTGATCAACCCTTTGATCTCCAGACAATTTTTCAACAGTATGAGGTACAACTTCTTTCAAATATTGATTTGCTGATGAACTGTCTGTTTCTACAGAATGCCTTTCCAGTGTCTGGACAGCTCTACACAACACATCTTCTCTCACTTGAAGCTCTCTTGACAGTTATCGACAGCACAGAGGCCCACTGTCAGGCCAAAGTGTTGAACAGTGCTGCTGAGCAAGAACAGTCAGAAACATTAACAGCTGATGGGGAGGCCTCTGTCAGCACTACCACAGATGCTGTGACAGGTTTGAATACTCAGTTTGTTGGTGTTTTTTTTTCTGAAATTCATTATTGCCATATTTTTCTAAGCCTATACTTATTATCTATAGAAACTGGTAAGACTGTGTCTGGTATAAATGGGCAAACTACAGTGGAGTCTGAGGTATCCCCGGTATGTCCTCCAACCAGTGGTCATCTCATGGCAGAAAAGATGAGACTGGGTAGACAAGACCAAGATGAGACTGATTCTGGTAGATTCTCATTGTGTGCATCTAAATACTGCTGCCAGCCACATAACTTTTAATCACAATTTTTTTTTACTTTGAAGTAACTTTTCAACTCTTCCCTTTTTGACTTCATAAACTGTTTTCAGCTGAAAAGAAAAGTCCTAAAAAGCCTCAGCGTTTTACCAGCTGGCTTCCAGACTCTCAGGAACTGATGAGCATTAAGAACAAGAAAAAGGTAAACAGATTTTAGAAGTTTGCAATGCCTGTTGAAAACACTAGTAATAATTTATTGTATTGCAACCAAAACCCACTGCAGTCATAAGTGGTTAAAATCGTCAAGTAATGAGATGAAAGGCAACAATTCTGCAAATTAATTAAAAGGGGAAAGGAGTATAACAGGGATGGAAAAGTGATTAGCCTTCTTGTATGTCCTTCAAAGTTTTCTCTGGCCACTTGATAGATCCTTGATCAATATCCTACTGGCTCGTTTAAGCACTTTGAAGGGCTAGTTTAGGCAAGGTGTTATACACTTTCCAATTTTTAATAATGCCCAGTGGATACCCAGTGTAATAGAAAACCTTTTCTCCTCCCAACTCATACCTTTACGCAGTTTTATCTCTGAGCCCTTTTGGAAGCACCTTATCAACTCTAGTGAATTATTTCCCTTTCCATGGATTACTAGTAGTGGAAGCCTCTCAACATCCGGTGTTACACTGATGTAATTAAAGCCACTACACTTTATATCAACTTTTCAGACTGAGGTGTGATCTGGAAGCTGATTGATTATATCTGAGCATGTTTAGAATGATTAGTTTAAAGTAGCTGTTGACTTATTTAAATGAGCCATTTTACTAATTACATGTTAATAATTTATCATAATTTTAAAATATTTTTACTTCTACATCTACAGTATTCTTCATGTTTGGGACTATAACATGTAAATGAAGCTGCAGGGATTTAGATTCAGCTTATCTAAATTGATTGTCTTGATTGATTTTCTATGTGCACTGCAACAGGACAAACAACCTATTGTATTTTTCATTGAATTTAAAGTGTTATGTGTGAATATTATGGCAGAATATTTTATCAGAAAACTTGGACAGTTCAGTAATTTATATGTATTACAATACTTTTGCTAATTAATCAGTGGTCCAAATCTGCATGAAGTAATGATTTTTGTAACCGTAATACAATTACAGGAATAGAAGGGGGAAGTGGTTAATCAATTTACAGGTGTGCGCCATTTAACAATCTCATTACGTTCTGTGAAACAGGACATTGACTGAAATAAATGCTGACCAGGCCTTACCATAGCCACAGACTTTTATTTATATTGTAATTATAAATAAAAGGGGTTTTTTCCAGAAGAAAACTGTATTCAGACAATATGCAGATCAGTCAAGATATAAACTCTTTAAACCTTTAAGCAAACTTTTACATTTATTGTATCTTCTTGCCAGAAAAAATTGCAATACCTGACATTTAATTGTGCACAGCATAAAACTTAACGTAGTTCCCACTTATGCAAACAGATAATGCAAAGTAAATAAATATAAGTACCGTATTTTCATGACTATAAAGCGCACCGGATTATAAAGCGCTGTATCAATGAATGGATCTAATTCTATATATAAGGTGCACCAGATTAAAGGTGCATTCAGAGAAACAAAACAGTCAGATAAATCGAACTTTAATCAACTCATTGGCATTAATTCTAAACATTGTTCAGTTGTAAGATAAAGTAAAAAAAATACACTTACTTTTTCAGTTCATTCTCTTCCATAAATCCATCATTCTCAGTGTCTGAGGTAAACAGTGGAGTGATTTCAGCAGCAAGCATGTCCAGATCTCTCTTATTATCTGAGTTTCATTGCTATTATTTATTTGTTTAGTGATTATTCAGTCCTTCGTGAAAGTGTTTGAATAGAGACTGTAGAGACTCTTCTACCTGCTGTTTTCTGTTCAATAACGTCCTCTAACTGTGGCCATCGCATTTGGTTCTCTCTGAAACTCATAGAGTTTGGTCTTCTCTGTTTAGTCTTGGTGTTTGGCACAAATCATCTTCGTGCTTTCTCCACTTCCACACAATTGATTAATTAATGTTGAAATTTCTCACAGCTGCTCTATTTCCATGTTCTATTGTCTATAGACAATGCCTATAGCCTTGAGTTTGAAATCCACTTCATAAGCATAAGCACAGACGCCATTTTGAGTTCATAACAAACACCCTGACTGATTACCGTTATGCTCCTAGAACAAGCACTTCGGCTTTGTTGCTTACCAAAGTCATTTTAAAATATTTTGACAGATTTTTGAGCACCGTGTACCACATAAAATCGGTCAGTAAGCACAACCAGGATCCATATATAAGGCGCACCGGATTATAAGGCGCACCGTCGATTTTTAATCAAATTAAAGGATTTTAAGTGTTCCTTATAGTCCAGAAACTACGGTACATAAAATTAAATGACAAATTGTCATTGATCAGTGCTAATGCTATAGCTGTGGAGTGTAGGTAAGTGTGAGTTTGTTCTCTGTATTTGCAGCTTCTCATCACAGGTACAGAACAGTTTAATCAGAAGCCTAAGAAAGGCATCCAGTTTCTGCAGGAAAATGGACTGTTGAGCAGCCCATTGGACACCATGGAGGTAGCTCAGTGGCTTCGAGAAAACCCTCGCTTGGACAAGAAAATGATTGGAGAATTCATCAGTGACAGAAACAACATGGAGTTGCTTGACAGTTTTGTCAAGTAAGAGTTTTTAATATGATTAAAACAATAAATAAAACGATTATTTTCTAGGACGTTAAGAAGTCATTTTTGTCCTTTGCTAATCCTATGCAAATAAAATACAGTGGTACCTTGGTATTGTTCATTAATCTCTTCTGGGATTATTTTTGCACATTTTTTTCCCATTAAGGAATAATGTCAATTTAATTAATCCGTTTGACTCCTAGGAAATCCCCACTGTATAAGGCACTCTAGGCATTAATGGAGTTGTACCGTACAGGTGCTCCTTTATTTACAATGGGGATAACATTCCAGCAAATCCATGGAGCATAGCTGTGCCGACCTTAATTAAACTAGTTTTAAAACACTTGCATTAACCTAAATGAATAACACAAAGCATATTTTATAATATGAAAATTTGAAAAGTGAAAATACCATGCAAATTATTGAATAGTCTACTGAAAGGGAAAAACAAAATGCTTACTCCATTGACGCAGCTGCTATAAGCTAGTTACCCAGAAGCATGTGGCAGACTCTCATACTGCAGAGAAGCTCTCAAAGTTTTCCTTTCAGTTCGATGTTATCAATAACCTTCTTAGGTCACATGGTGACTTATTTGCACCAAGAATGCTGTACTGTATATGTAAAAATAAAGAAAACCGGTGTAAATCTGCACCCAGTGAGATCGCTATGGTGAGATTGACTCGCCAGTCATACCGAGGTACCACTGAACATTCATTCACTCAGTGAGTAGATATGTAGTGTCTATGTAATTTGTCTTTTATTTCCAGCACATTCACCTTCCAAGGCCTGCGGATAGACGAGGCCTTGCGCTTGTATCTGGAGGCTTTTCGCCTTCCTGGAGAAGCACCGGTCATTCAGCGGCTCTTGGAGACCTTCACAGACAACTGGCATGTGAGTCAGCTGCCCTGTACACATTCACCTTGGCAGGGACACACAGTTGCACTCATGCAAACTTACATAGTACACACGCCTACTGTAAATAGAATGTAGAGCATTGCACACTTGCACACAATTACTAGGATACACACACCAACACACACACTTATTCCATTACAACATGCTACGGCAATCCTGACTACCAACTGGCCCTATCATCAGGTAATTAGTGACTTTGGAATAGCAACCCAATAGGGATGACTGACATGCCCATTAGTCTTTCAGGTAATCAGGGAAGAGGAAAATGTTACAGAGGGAAATGTGACATAAGCCTCTGTAGTAGGAGACACGGGATAAACGGGTGGAAATAACATTTAGTATGTACTCTTCAAATTGGGAAAGCTGTTCTGTCTGTGACCTGGAAAGTATTCATAGTAATGTTTTTTCTTAGTCTCAGTCTACAAAGCAGTGAGCTCATTTCATACAGAATAGATAGCTGTGACAAGGTCTGTTCCCTTTTTATATCAGTTTGTTATATTAGAAATTTGTTACCATTCGACCTTTACAGAGCAACCAGGCCAAATGTATCATAGTCCTTTGTTTAATGAATGAGTTTAATTTTTATTTAGTTTTTGTAGCTGTTAGATGGTTATACAGTTTCCAGAATATTGCTCTCTTTTCTGTCTCCAGAAAGTAAATGGAAACCCCTTCTTGTCAAACGATGCTGGCTTTGCCTTGGCATATGCTGTCATTATGTTAAATACGGATCAACATAACCACAACGTTCGGAAGCAAAATATACCCATGACTATAGAGGTAAGCATAACATCTCTGAACTACCACTGACTGTATCAGTCATTTCACATACTTGGTAAGACAGTGTTGTTTAAACTTTCCCCAGTATGTCTAGTAAATTTTCATGCTAGAAATTTTTGCAATCTGCTCTCATAAGTGTATTTTATGGAAGTGAAGATTTCATGTTGGTTATCCTTGAATTATACATGACGTTGTTTGGCTATTTAGTAGCTTATCAGTTGCTTTGCACAGTTAAGTCATTTTATTTTAATATTTCCTCTACCATGTCTGTCAAATAAAAGGACCAACAAAAGGCTGCTGCTGACCACATAATTACAAATTGTGTATTGCCATAGAAGTGCAGCAGTTCTGTGTTGAAGGTGGTAAAAAATAGGAAATATGTGTAAATATGTGGTAGCAGTACCTACCGCAACTCATTGTTGTTTATGCTTTTGTAGTGATAGTGTTACATCTGGTAGCTCCAGTCAGTCTGACTATTTCCAAGATGTCATTCTTCTCTGGTGCTTTATCGTGGCTGACAGGCATTGTGAGAAGGTGATTAGTATAGGCACATGCCTCAGTTTCTCCCTTTGATGTTTGCCTCCAGTGTCAAAGTAAGAGTTTTACACACTAGTCAGATGAGCATTTACAACAGCTTTTAGTGCCATAATAATTACAATAAGCCACTATTAAGGATGTAAAATGTCTAAAAATCTGTTGGAAGACAGTTCTAGCATGTCCACCGTGGGTTTGTAGACAAGTAGCAGAATAATGTTCTAAGTGAAAGTGGAGCCCTTGACGCTGAGAAGCCAGCTGTCTTTTATCTTCAGCAGCTGTAGTAAGTGTCTGGAGCAGAACCCCAGTATGGGACAACACAGACTCAGCTGGTACACCCCCACCCCCATTCTCGGAGTTTACTTCTTTGTTTATATCTTTTTCTGTTCATCACCCTCTCTGGGGACTTAAGCTTTCCCTTGTTTTAACCTGCCGTGAAGAAGGCATGCAGTAAAACGGTGGCCTAACGCCATCACTCAGCAGCCAGTGTGTGTTTATTTGGCTGAGTTGGGCTTTAGACCAGTCTGCTCAACTAGCAACATGTTAGAGGCACCAGTCAGTAAATCTGAGCTGTTATCAGATTTGAAAGGTGATAGGTGGTTGATGCAGGGTAAAATTACAAAATTTGTAATTCATTTCTTCCTTTACAATAAACTAGCAATTCAAGAAGAATCTGAAAGGTGTGAATGGTGGAAAGGATTTTGATCAGGACATGCTGGAAGATATCTACAATGCCATCAAGTAAGCCTTGGCTACTTAATTGTAGTAAAGTTTCAAAAAATATTTGTAGTATTTAATATTTTTCTAAAGGTTACTCAAATGTACAGGTGCTCCTCAGGTTACAGTGGATCAGTTAATGATATTTTGGCTTCAAGCTGGAAATTTGATAGTACACTTAAATACACATTCAGCAGAAACCTCTGTCTGAATTTGGAATTTTTCCCCCTTGGCAAGCAATAAGCCTTATGATACTCTGCTGCAGATGCTGGACATCTGGGCAGTGGGCAGCCTACTGAGCTAAGCAGTAGCGCCCTGAGGTGTTCCTAGTCTGCAATGGTCAGTATCGATCAAAGCTAGTGACACTGACTACTTTAAGATATATCCAAGTTTCATTTCTGTAATGTTGTGCCATGAAAAGGTATAATAAAATATTTGTAGAATTGAGTGTATTTGTATAGTACATCTCAAAAAATTAGAATATCATGAAAAATTTCAATATTTTTTAATCACTTCAAATAGTTAAACCTATATATTATATAGGTTCATTACACATAGAGTGAAACTTTTCAAGCATTTATTTCTTGAAGTTTTAATGATTGTGGCTTACAGATAATGAAAACTCAATTCAGGGTGTCAGAAAATTAGAATATTACATAAGCTCAAGAGCCACTACACACAGACGAATCCTAGACATAATATACAAATGTCGCATTTCTTGTGTAAAGTCACTCCTGAACCAGAGACAACGTCAGAAGTCTTACATGGGCTGTTGCTCAGTGGTCCAAAATCCTCTTTTCAGATGAGAGTAAAGTTTGCATGTCATTTGGAAATCAAGGTCTCAGAGTCTGGCGGAAGAGTGGAGAGGCTCAGAATCCATGTTGCTTGAAGACCAGTATGAAGTTTCCACAGTCAGTGATGTCATCTAAAAAGAGGATTTTGGACCAACAACAGTCCAGTTCTTTTTCTCCAAAGCTCAGGTAAGACTTCTGATGATGTCTCTGGTTCAGGAGTGGCTTTATACGAGGAATGTGACATTTGTACTTCATGTCTAGGATTCGTCTGTGTGTAGAGGCTCTTGAAACAAAACTGGAAATGTTTTATTCTATGTATAATCAATCTAGATAATATATGGGTTTCACTTTCTGAAATTAGTGACAAAAATATTGAACTTTTTATGATATTCTATTTTCTGAGATGTACTGGTGTGTGTGTGTGTGTGTGTGTGTGTGTGTGTGAACTTCTCGTTTGCCACACAATACAGCGCCCTCCATAATTATTGGCACCTCTGATTAAAATGTGTTAAAAGCCTTAAAATGAATTCGTTTTTTATTGCAGAAGCATAATCTCACTCTGAAAAAAAATTAGAAAAAAGCAATCTTCAACTCAAATGAAAAAAAAAAATTAAAATAAAGAAAAAATCCTGACTAAGAAATAATTATTTACCATAAAATGGCCTGTTCCACAATTGGCACCCTTAACAGTTTCTTGGAAATAAATGTATTTGAACCATTTGTATCATTTCTACTGTGGTTTAAAGTGGATCAAAGTATCCAGGAAACTTTATTTAGTAAATCATCACTTCCTGTTTCCCTGGGGTATAACTATGGCGTTACACAGAGGCCTCTTTCTCTTACTC
>JAVSBU010000095.1:5188862-5199460 GCA_033118015.1 Loricariichthys derbyi | reverse complement strand
ATCAGACCTTCTACTTCTACCTTCAGACACATCACCCTATCTGACACTCTTCTTACCTCTACAACATTCTTTGCTAAGTCCTATTTCAAAACCAGCCCTACTCCATTTCTCTTTCTATCCACACCATGGTAAAACAGTTTAAACCCTGCTCCAATGCTGTGTGCCTTTGCTGCCCTTCCACTTGGTCTCTTGGACACATAATACATCTACTTTCCTTCTCTCCATCATGTCAGCCAGCTCTGTACCTTTGCCTGTCATTGTCCCCACATTTAGAGTTGCCACCCTGAATCCTACACTCTTGACTTTCCTCCTCTCTTTCTGTAAATAATTTACCATGAACTGTTGTCATAAATATCACTGCCTAAATTTTGCAGTTTAAATGTGATTGTGTAAGTGCTTGCAGTTGTTGTCTGCATGTTCATAAAATTTTTGGCTCCTTTCTTTATGTTCTGTCTAAATAATATGTGGTTGTCTTCTTCTCAGGGAGATGATGGTCTGCCAGTACCAGGGTGTTGGAATAAAGTAAGTTTTGTTTTTTAATTTGTAGATGCGTGCGTGCGTGTGTGTCCGTGTGTCCTGTAGTGGGTTTAGAGTGAAGCCAGAATTTGCTTGGTGCATTTTAACTTGTCTACAAATTCATTGTGTTGTTATAATCTAACACACTTAAAATGCAACCATACTTGATATACAAAATAATTTAGGGGGCTATAGAAAATTAATCCATACATACCAGACAACATCACATGGGGACATCCCTTGACTGCTTGCACTAGCACAGACCCAGTCTTTGTGAACTAGAGGAAAGCTGCTGTAACATGGTTGATGAATAGGCAGGCGTGTGCAGATGTAAAAGAAACAGAACTTTAATGAGGGTGCAACACAGCTTACTGCAAACAACCAGCAAACCAACCATAAGCAAACAAGGACAAAGTAACAACAAAACACGGTATTGAGGAGCAAAGCCGAAAAGTAGTCGAAAAACACACAAAAGGTCAAAACCAGAACTACAACAAACAACAGACAATAGCACGGCTAAATCGGAATCGAGATGTACAAGCAAAAATCAAAAAACCACACAATAGAAACGCTCGGTAAAGGCAGTGCTTGACAGTGCAAACCGAGCTTAAATAACCCGGTTCATTAGAACTCAGTTGAGCGTGATCTGGTCCTTTTAGCTGACGTGCTAATCGGAGTCACGCGGTCTGCTGAGGCATGCTGGGATTCGTAGTTCTCAGAAGCTACCGAGGCAGAGTTGTTAGCGGCATGACAGCTGCTAGAAGAAGGGAAACAGAGACATAGACCTGAACATGACATAAACATGAACTTGGAACCTCTGACTGATGCACAATCTCAGAGATACCATCATATTACAAGAGGCAATATGAAACATGGATGCTTAGCATCGGGAACCAGAGCTCTATAGACTGAGCAAACTCTGTTCAAAAGGCTGGGCATCTCTGGTTTGTTCTTGATTCATGCTTTTGTCTCCTTTCCAGAATCTTCTGGATATCAAAGTTCCTCATAGTCCAAGGGTCTAGGTCTGTGGTATGGAAAGCAGACTAGGGATGCTATGATTTTATAATTATGGAATAATATTGAAATGTATTTTAAAACATTTTACCGTAATTAATTTTACATCATAAATGAACACTTTTATACTGCCACATGCCCCTTGCATAAAATAACAGTTTTCTTTGCTTCTTTGTTTTGCAGTGACACTAATTCCGGAATGCCTTGTGTGATTGTATATAGAATATTTATTTTTGTACTGTTTTGCTTCGTTACATGTTGGGTAAAAATAGAAAATCATAAAAATACTGACAGGACATTTGTACAGATGTATTTTTATTATTGTTTATTTTTTATTACTGGTAATATTTTTATATACTGGATTTTATACTGTGTCTCTGTATTATGTCAGATTGTTTTGGAAGCATATGCATGATATTTGTGCATTATGTTAACTGATAAGTGCCTATTAACTTATTGTCTAATGGTATTTTGATGAGCTGCAACAGACCATACTGCACTGATTAGAGCAGTTGGAATTATGAAGGGCCTTTCATGAGAAAAACCCTCATTTCTGAGATTCAAACTGACAGGAAAAATTATATAGCACTGACCAACTCTGTAATGTTTAATGTTTACTTCAAGCTAAAAGGGAGTATTTAAAGCAAAGTGTTTTTAACATATTACCTGCTTCAGAAATGCATATCGATTGCTATTACAGTTTATTTTTTATCTCCAGTGCATAAATTATAGTATTTGGACAACTGTGGCCAGTAAGAAGTTCTTCTTTGAAACAATCAAAAGGAGTTATGAAATGAATGGAGCAATGATTGGGTAGCTTTAAGTGGATTAATCTCTCTATGCAGAACATGATTATTTTTGCCTTGATAAGCCATATCTACATGCATAACATGACAAGTGATTTATATTTCTTGCCATGTCAGAGTAGTGCCAAAGCCATGCTACACACCTAAGAGTTATGAAGTATTTTTATTTATATCATATGTAGAGTATAATGCCGCTCACTTAAAGGCAAGCTGCTGCATTTGCGATTAAATTTGTATGCCATTATTGTACCTCAGAAATTAAGAAAGTAGGAGCTACACAATATATGCAGTTTATATATTTTATTCTCATAAAACAGTAATTTAAGGAGGGCCCTAAGCTATTTTTTGTTTACTGTGTGTGTTAAAGGAGTGATTTGTGTGAATAAATGAGTGTAATGTGTTTGATAGTTGCTGCTTGCCATGAAAAGCTCTGTCAAAATTCAAGTTTGATTGTTAAAAACATTAATTACAGCATTGAACTAATTGATTATTTGGCTTTCTTAACTCATTTTATTATGCTTACCAATAATGGCTACCAAAATGATCAAGGATAATGTAAAAAATATTAATGAACAACAAATGCCAATAAATAGTTAAAACCTTACTCTTTAAAGCAAGATCTATTTATTTATACTGCTCACAGACACTTAATACTTTTGGCTATCTTTCACTGGCGATGATGCTTTTCCAGTACCGTATGTTCTTAACGTTGCTCTTGTTTTTGCGTCACACTAACATATGCTTGGTGAGTGATGTGTAATTTAACTACATCTAATTAGTCTTTTGGGTTTACACCTGCTGAGATGGACAAAATAATGGAAACATGTAGCAATATGTTCATGACAAAGACCTTATAAGGAATGGTTTCTGGTGAAATGCTGGACAGTTATTACAATTTAAGTTGGATGTTGAAAAAATGTGATCCTTAGAATCTTATTTATTTTTGTGACTGTCTTTTAGGCCATGGGAATGAAGGTTACCGTCCAAAAGATTCTGAAAATACATGGGGCTTTTTTTCATTTTTCATTATTCATTATTTTCAGGAATGCCTAAAATACACGTAATTTGGAGTAATATGCTACATCAGATCCAACAGAAACTGATGAGACATTCAAACACAATGACAATATCAAAGTATCAAGCACAAAATCAATACATATCACCAATGTGCAGACGAGATTGCGAAGGCAGAGGCTCTCTGGCAAACAAGATACTTGTCAAATAAAAAAAGAGCATAAAGTCCTGAAAAATGGAACTTTATGGACAACGAGATATATATTTATTGGCTTGGTAGGACAGGGGTAAGGAAAAAGCCGATTTTCGTCGTTTCTTTAATGGACATGGCATACTTGGGTCGCAGCTTTGATTTTACGAAAATAATGAAACTTTTTGGAAATAATTATTTTTTTTGGCGGTGGTTACTGGCGTATGCGGACGGTGGACGGTAATCTAATACCTTCATTCCCATGGCCTTAGCACCTATTCTAAAGTCTTTCATACTCTCTGGGAGTATTTTGTTGACTAAATCTGTGACATGACGTTCCCCTAATATTCCTGGCTCCCAGTTTTCCTGTTCCCCATTTAGCCTCCTTGAAACTCTGGTAATTGTTTCAGTTTAATTTGAGTTGTAATTGTCTGTTCTTTACAAAACTGATGATTTTCGTTAACTGGCAATCAATGTAATATAATTCACATATGCAGCTGTGTTTGTATTTTTTATTCAGTTCAAAAAGTTATTTTTCTTGTCATGCTTTCTTTATTTTGTCCATTGTCTGTAGGGTTTGAGATATTAATTGAAAAAAAAAAAACAACCAAACCCTGATACAGTTCTTGAATTTGCAGTACTGGATTGACTTCTTTTATTTTATTGATAAGGGTCAGAATCCTTTCCAGCTGGCCAAGAAGTAACACCACCGAGAGAGCCATTAGGTTGTGGTGAGGTTTTATTCAAAGCTAAATGAAGAAGAGGAGATCTCTGAATTCAGTGCTTCAGTGGCTGTTTTCATGGCTGTTCCTGAAAGTTAAAGTAAGCTTGGTGTTAGCCGAAAGCTCCACATGGTGGCATACGTGAATGCCCTTCCCTTTGATAGGACAACATGAGGAATCTACATTGCCATTGTTCTGCGGAGATTTTCAGAGACGAAATGGCTGTAACAAAAAAATGGTATAATTTCTCCAGTTTTTATACACTTTTAATTTTTATCTTGTTCACTATGTGAAAAGAGATGGAACTTTTGTAGTACTGTATTACATATTTTTGTTCTTTTCAGTTATTATATGACACCAGTAACTGTGATTTGAAAACTCAGTGCAGCTCACTAAACACATCAACTTGCTGTTCATGTTTTTTCCAGAATAACAAGCAAAATAATTCTTTGATGATTCCTGTTTTTGATATTTCACTGCCTTTTGTCATTCTGAAAGTGTATACAGAACCACTGCCTTCAAAACAGATTGACAGCTCCATTTATCATGGATATGCATTTTACATATGCATTTTAATTACATGTTTAGAATGCTGTTTCATAGTAAACAAAAAATACAATAAAGTATATAATGACAATTTGGCTTAAAATTCTGTGCAGCTTTAATTTACACAGTATTTCAAATATATTTGTGAATTGATTATTCAAACCTTTAGATCAATTAGTACTGCAATAACATTAGCGTTTTACATAATAAGTTGTATTACATTACTCTTTAAATGAAGATTATAGATAAAATTTGCTTTAAAACACTATTTTAAAAGAAAAAGCTGCTCTAAATGTAATGGTAGCTGGGTGCTGCTAAAGAGTTAATTAATTTCTAAATAATATCCAGACATAATTTTACTGTAAATAAAATAGTGGAGGTTTTTTCAGCCAACTGGTCACAAAGTCTGATCTTTGTGATTTTCTTTTTAGCAACCCTAAAATATGGGGTTGTGTGCTAAAATTAAAATTTGACTTTTGTTTGTGTGGCTATTTCAGAGAATCATTCCTGATTACATACTGTATTTTCAGCCTGATGAAGACATTTATAATAATGTGATAATTTTTAAACACCATCTAAATGTCATAGTTTAATTACATGGCATCTAGTACGTAAGCACAAAAGTTAACAACAAAATAAGTAAATCATATCAAAATCAGATATAATTATAATAAATTAGGTTAAAATCAGAAATTACAGCACAGCAAATTGGTTGCTACATGCGTTTTAAAGTAAATACAATGACAAAAGCCAATAACTTTCTTTAGAATTTAGTAGCTCAAATGCATCATATTCTGGATTATGAGGACTTAACAATATAATTACTGCTCTAAAACTGTTACTCTGTAATAGATTTGTAGGTGATTGTGACCGAAAATGTGCTTCTGATATATTCCTACTCAAGTGATTCATCGTCCTATAACAGTTTATGCATAACTTTAATATTGTGTGCCACTATTTAATGTCATGGTTTAATCATAAAGTGAATTTAAAGTGACAGTATTTTTCCTGGAAATATTAAATACTATATTTATAAACAGCTTTCACATATGCAGTTATACAAATCCACTTTGACATGATATTAAGTATTGTTTTCTGTTTCTTACCTGTATGTGTTAAACTATTTTGACTGTTGATTTTGCACATACTGCGTCTCATAGTTGTGAAGTTTGTACTGTATGAAATTTATTTTACTAATTTCCCTAATAACACAATGTATTGTACTATGTTTTGATCTTGTATTTTCCTTGCACATTGTACCTTTCATATAATGTATGAAATAGGCTATTAATTAGTATAGAAGTAATTGTTTATTTAAACAGGTAATGACTATTTTATGTTTCTTTTAATTTTTGTACAGCATGATATATTAGTTACTGCTAAAGTGGTACTTGAAGGTTTGTAAACCCTTTAGAATTATGCTACATTTCTACATAAATATGGCCTAAAAACTTCAGTATATTTTTACATAAGTCCTCATATAGATAAAGAAAATCCAGTTAAACAAACAAGTTTATAGTTACCTTGTTATTCTGTGTTTTTCTGTCTTTTTGTATATACAGTAATAATGAATTGCTTTTATATAATGGTTACCTGATTTTATTTCAGTTCATGCTCAGTTCATTCTGATTTATATTTATTAATGTAATATTTAGTATTGCCAAAATAGTAGTGTAGCCTTTTGTCTTCTACTGTTGGCTCACTACCATACAGTGATGCTTAAATGTCTGTGAGCCCTTTAGAATTTTCTATATTTCTGCATAAATATGACCTAAAACATCATTTTCACACAGATTTTCACACAAATCCTAAAAGTAGATAAAGAGAACCTAGTTAAACAAATGAGACATAAATATTATACTTGGTTATTTGTTTATTGAAAAACAATTATCAAATATTACATTTTAGTGAGTTGCAAAAGTATGTGAAACTCTAGGATTAGCAGTTAATTTGCAAGTGAAATTAGAGTCAGGTGTTTTAAATTAATGGGATGATAATCAGGTGTGAGTGGGCACCCTGTTTTATTTAAAGGACAGGGATTAATCAGTCTGCTCTTCACAACACATCTGTGGAAGTGTATCATGACACAAACAAAGGAGATTTCTGAGAACCTCAGAAAAAATAATTATTAATGTTCATCATGGAGAGAAAGGTTACAAAACCATTTTTAAAGAGTTTGGACTCCACAGTCAGACAGATTGTGTACAAATGGAGGAAATTCAAGACCATTGTTACCCTCCCCTGGAGTGGTTGACCAACAAAGATCACTCCAAGAGCAAAGCGTTTAATAGTTGGCGAGCTCACAAAGTCTATCCGATTGGCTAATGTTCATGAGTCCACATCAGAAAAACACTGAACAACAATGGTGTGCATGGTAGGGTTGCAAGGAGAAAGCCACTGCTCTGCAAAAGAACATTGTTGCTCATCTGCAGTTTGCTAAATATTATGGGGACAAGCCAGAAGGCTATTGGAAAAGTATTTGTGGATGAATGAGACCAAAATAGAACTTCTTGGTCTAAAGGAAAAGCCTTATATTTTGAGAAAGAAAGACGCTGCATTCCAGCATAAGAACCTTATCCCATCTGTGAAACATGTTGGTGGTAGTATCATAGTTTGGGCCTGTTTTACTGCATCTAGCCCAGGACTCCTTGCCATCATTGATGGAACAATGAATTCTGAAATATATCAGAGAATTCTAAAGGAAAATGTCAGGACATCTGTCCATGAATTTGAATTTCAAGAGAAGGTGTGCCATCCAGCAAGGCAATGACCCCAAGCACCAAGTAATTTTTACCAAAGAATGGTTAAAGAAGAATAAAGTTAATGTTTCGGGATGGGCAAGTCAAAGCCTGACCTTAATCCAATCAAAATATTGTGGAAGAACCTGAAGTAAGCAGTTATTGTCAGGAAACCCACCAACATCCCAGAGTTGAAGCTGTTCTGTATGGAGGAATGGGATAAAATTCCTTCAAGCCAGTGTGCAGGACTGATCAACAGTTACCAAAAACTTTTAGTTGCAGTTATTACTGCTTAGAGGGGTCAGATACACCAGATACTGAAAGCAAAGGTTTGCATACTTTTGCCACTCATTTAAAACATAGTTGAAACCTTAAATAGGTTCTCTTTATCTACCTTTAGGACTTGTTTGAAAATCTTTTGATGTTTTAGGTAACATTTATGCAGAAATATAGAAAATTCTAAAGGTTTCACAATCTTTCGAGCACTGCTGTACGTATTCTTTTTTGCTTTGTTTTGTTTTTTTATAATCCATTTTTACAGAAAGCATGAAGCTTGCATTGTTGAAGTATTCTATAGAGGCTCCTGTTTTCTTACACAGCACAGCTTACTGAGGCATGGATAAAAGGGCATTTATTTATGCATCACATTTACTGTTACTGTGTGCTCACCTAGTAGTCTGACTGGTCTGGCAAATGTAGAACAGACCATTTGACTAGAAAAGCTCTCCAGTTTAATTTATTACTGCCAGTACAGCAATTTAAGATGCTGGTTTATTACTGCCAATTCAGCCAACAAGATCCTCTGTGTTAATCCCAAGGAACAGGTTCCCAATATCTACAACATTAATATTTATTACAGACATTTATTTCTTACTTTTTTAGCCAGCAATTTTCAAAACATGAATTTACTAAATACTGTATCAGACTTGACACTTTCATTCAATAAACAGTTAAAAATAAAAGAAGAAATTTGCATGTTTCTTTTTTTCTCTGACAGTGTCTACAATTATGGAATGATTAACTTTGTAGAAAAAAGAAAATAAATCACAAACATGCCACAAACCTACCCTCAAAATTATACATTATAGCATTAAAAACTAATGAAAAAAGAAATATAATTGTCGTGGTCAGTCACAATTGATTTTTTTATATCAAGTAGAGAAATAAATATGGAATCACTCTTCAATTTGGATTTATGAAACAAACACCTGCAGCAAATTAAATTTTCTAATTAATATACAGTTTAAAATGAGTCCTCACACCTTATAGAGCTGTTGCACAAAGCAGATTGACATGAACCATGGATCCAACATGAGAGATGTCATTTGAAACGAAGAGGATTATAAAACTTCTTTGAGAATGTACCTCATAACAGAATGTCACAAAAGATGGCTGGTTATACCATATGGTTTGTACAAAGTACAAACAAAATGGGGAAGATGTAAAAGGGAAGCATTCTGGTAGACCAAGGAAGAGATTAAAGAATGAAAATGGAGCACATAACGCAGTATGTCTTGAAAACAGAAAATGCACAACAAAACAAATGAGAAACAAGTGGGTGGAAAGTGGAGTCACTGTCTGTGACTGAACTGTAAGAAATCGCCTAAAATAAATGGGATTTACATACAGAAAGGCTAAACAAAAGCCATAATTAACACATAAACAGAAAAGAACAAGGCTAAAGTGATCTTCATGATGAAGACCATCGTGATGAATTGCGAATTTACAGTGGGCAAGGTGATGATGTGGTAACCTTTGTTTGGTGTTACTCCACTGAAATTTATGAAGATAACTGCCTAAAGAGAAAACATGTAAATTTCCACAGTAATTTATGATACTAGCCTGCATGTAAGGTAATTGCATGGGGAAGATGGCATGAGACCATCAATAAAAGTCTACGTTGAAATTTTGGACACTTTTATTATTTCAACAGTTGAAAGGTTGTATGATGATGATGGTGATGATGATGATGATGACTTCATTTTTCAAGATGATAATGCATCTTGCCATAGGTCAAAGGATGTGAAAACTTTCCTTATAATGCCATATAATATAAATGCCATGGCCTGCAAATAGTCCAGATCTCAATCTAGTTGAAAATATCTAGTGGAAATTGAACAAAATGGTCAATGACAATTCTCCAGCCTGCAACATCAATAAGAGACAGTTGGAGCCAGATTGATGAAGAATACTGTTTGTCATTAGTTAAGTCCAGACCTCAGAGAATTCAAGCTGTTATAATAGCCAGAGGTGGTGCAACAAAGTCCTAATGGTGCAATAATGGGTTTATTACTAATGAATTTGACATAAAAAAGGATAGAGAGGAAAACACAAACCTAATGTCTTGACGCTGTTGACTATGTGAAGTAGTAAATTTGAAATGAAACTCCAGCAAGAAGCTTCAACTGGTATTGTGACATGGTGGAGGCAGAGACGAACGCGGAAGAAGAAATAAACATTTATTTAAACAAATGACGTACAAACAGGAAACCGAAGACAGACACAAACCAAACACTTATACCGAATGTAAGACTTCACGCCAAGCATGGGGTTAGTTACTATCTGGCAACCCGGCGTGGTGTCTGAGCACGGCTTGTGCACACGGCTGAGTCTGCCTGTATCTGGCACCCGCATGCGCGATTGCGCTGCGGGCTGCTTATTGGTAATCAGCGTAGGATTTGACTCAGCTGTGCATGCCGTTTATAAGGCGAGCCGCGCCAGCGATCGGCGCGGGTCATTGCTATTGTCTACACGGTTATGTCAACAGTTCCGTCCTACGACCCGGCGATCGGACTGATCTTCCGCGGCTCTCTTAGCTGTGTTTGGGCTTAGCTGGCAAGGTCCTTTTGGAGACGTGGGCTTTTGCGTTCTTGTTTGGACACGCCCCGTGGCTGGAGCATATATACCGTTTTATGTGCGAACGGGGATTGCGCTCGCGGGTGCATGCTCCAGCCGTGCTCTTAGGCGCCAGAGAAAGGAGAGGGACGATGGTATCCACCTGCTCTTAGCAGAGGGCAGGTGGTGTATGAGCTGGAGCTCAGAGGTATCGACA
>JAVSBU010000095.1:5164704-5179573 GCA_033118015.1 Loricariichthys derbyi | reverse complement strand
GAATTATATAGTAATGAATAAACTTTCAACTCTGTAATTGTTTATACTATCTCTTGAAACTATTAAGATACATCCTTCAATATATTTTACATAACAAAATACAAATTTTATAGTTTATAAGGAGACGTTTTACACAGGGGTCATAAAGCCGAAGAGCAAATAGAGAGTCATATATATATATATATATATATATATACATACAGTGTATATATAAACAGGTACATCTAAAAGAAATTTGAATATCATTTCATTTGAATGTCACTCATTTCAGAAAGTAAAACCCATATATTATTCATTACACATAGAGTGAAACATTTCAGGCCTTTATTTCTTGAAATTTTGATGACTGTAGCTTACAGATAATGAAAACCCAAAATTCAGTGTCTCAGAAAAAGAATATTACATAAGATCAAGAGTCACCACACACAGACGAATCCTAGACATGAGCTACAAATAATATCACATTCCTCATGTAAAGCCATTCCTCAACCAGAGACAACATCAGAAGTTTTACCTGAGCTGTGGAGAAAAAGAATTGGACTGTTGCTCAGTGGTCCAAAATCCTCTTTTCAGATGAAAGTAAATTTTTGCATTCCATTGCGAAATCAATGTCCCAGATTCTGGGGGAAGAGTGGAGAGACACAGACTCCATGTTGCTTGAAGACCAGTATGAAGTTTCCACATTCAGTGATTTTTTTGAGGAGCTATAACATATGCTCGTGTTGGTCCACTGTATTTTCTGAAGTTCACATTCAACACAGTCATCTAGCAGGAAACTTTACAGTAATACTTGCTTCCTTCTGTTGACAAGCTTTATGGAGATACTGATTTAATTTTCCAGCAGGACATGGCACCTGCCCATGCTTCCAAAGGTACCAAAAGCTGGTTCAATATCCATGGTCTCACTGTGCTTGATTGACCAGCAAATTCAGCTGAGTTTTATTGTCAAGAGGAAGATGAGAGACACCAGACTCAACAATGCAGGTGACCTGAAGGCTGTTATCAAAGCAATCCAGGTTTCCATTATATAGGAGCAGTGCCACAGGCTGATCACCTCCATGCCGCATTGATACAGTAATTCATGCAAAAGGAGGAAAAACCAAGTATTGAGTGCATAAAAATGAACATAGTTTTCAGAAGACTGACATTTCTGTTTAAAATATACTTTTTTATTGATCTTATGTAATATTTTATTGATCTTATGTAATGTTATTGTTCCACTTTATGTATCTTGAATGTATATAATATATGGGTTTATATATTTTTGTCACTCATTTTCTGAAATAGTTTTCGTGTAGCTTTGGCTAAAATCAATTTAAATTATTACTTAAATACTCTAATACCAGTCACATATTTTTGGCTCTTGACTAAGTCTTGAGACTTGACTAATTAATTCAATGATTATATTTCATAACAGCATTAATATTATGAAGGTTGATATGCATTAGCTGATGAGCTTGGTTTACTTGGGAACATAAGAGCCACTTCTAGAATGTTACAGAGTATCACTGACCATTCAATACAGTAAATGGTGTTATATTCTAGGGCAAAGAATGACAAAATAGCCCCAGTGTGCATTTTGGTGTCAGGGGTGGCAAATAAGGGTAGCAGGGACTTTGGGAAGTTGCTAAGGACCAATCTGAAGAATCTCATTTACTCTTGCACTGTTTACTCTAGCTGGATATTTGCTAGCATTTTGCTGACCTTTCAAGACAAAAGTGGCGAGTTTACTGTGTGTAACTGCATCACATGATTCTGTGAGGATTCTCTTATAGTTTTGGTGACTCAAACTTTCAGATTGTTCCGAACATTTCGAGATAATAAATATGTGTATATGCTGCTTGAGGCCTGTCTTGGGGGAGAGCTGTGGAGCGTATTAAGGGACATGTGAGTGTACGTTATTTTTATACTTCAAAACCAATATTCTTAATTCAATCAGACAATTGTGGTTTGGATGCAATTTTTTTATTTCTGAATTTAGTGATAAATGTGTGAGCTGCTTATTTATGATTTAGGAGTTTCTTTGAGGAGGCCACTGCACGATTCTGTATTGGTTGTGTACTCGAGGCCTTTGATTACCTACATGGAATGGGTGTTGTTTACCGAGATTTGAAGCCAGAAAATCTACTCCTGGATGTAGAAGGCTATGTCAAAATGGTGATTTTGATTACATTCTTACTTTTTTCCCATTAAATAGTTAATGTGCTCAATTATAATCTCAATGGATGGACCTAATACTGATGAGAGTATATACAGCCCCTTCCATAATTATTGGCATCCCTGATAAATATGAGTAAAAATGGTTTTGAAAACATTGAGAAAAATATTATCCTGAAGTAAATTTGATCTAAGACAAAAGTCGAGAAATAATTATTTTTAATAAACTACATGTGCTACAATTATTGGCACCCCTAGGGATTCTTACAATTACAACACAATGTAATTGAAGCATTGTTTTCAGTTTATATTTTATTTTTTTAAGTTAATAATGAGTTTTTAGGAACTTTCAAGCAGTATTCCATGACTGTTGAATATACACTGCCTGGCCAAAAAAAAGGTCACACACTCTAATATTTAGTTGGACTGCCTGTCACGACATGAAGGGCAGAGTGTGAAAAGGAGGTCCCAAATGCAGACAGCTTCATAAATAAGGGTAGGCTTTATTTAACTTAAATAAGGAAACTGAAAGAAACGGAAGCAAAGTAACAAATAAAAGGCCAAAAAGTAAACCAAAAATGCCAAAAAAACAGCTGACACTAAAGGCTGATGGGGCTAGGGCACGTGGCGACGACTAGGACACGTCTAAGGTGAAGTGGACCTGGTTTTATGGCCGGCGAACTGGTCCGGCCAACCACACCTATGTGGAAACCATTTTTACGGCCAGATGTCCCGAACCAGCCAACCACTGGGATGAAGGGGAGGACCAAGCGAGGTCCGGAAGGTTGCAAGGCAAGGACAAGCCCTGACCAATGACCTATCTATGGCAGCAGCTAACCTATGGTATCCGCGTGTGGACCCTTTAGGTTAGGCACTGCCTTGACGACCACACTGGGAGCGCAGGTGTTCTGAGGGGGTCTGAGCGGTGTAAAGATGCAGCTAAATATCGCTACACTATCAAGCTAAACCCTATCGGTACCTCAGGTCTCCTAACATTACTCCGCCCTCCCTCTACGAAGGAAGAGTGGTACCTTCGTCCCTCACCTTCTCTGGCGCCATGAGCGAGACTGGTGTGTGCATCCACGAGTGCACCAGCCTCAGGATGTGCCAAGTGTGTGCAATTGGAAGCCATATGTCAACTAAAAACCCCATCAAAAATGCCCCATATCAGCTGCGAGAGCCACTGCGGATCAATACAATCGCCGGGCTGACAGATAGAAAGCGCGTCTTACCTTAACAATTGCCCGACGAGGACTGATCCGTGTGACTCCCTTTTAAAACACTGGTCACAGCTGATCCCAATATGCAAAGCTGATTGTTATTGCGTCTGCAGGCGCCGATCACGCATGTGCAGAGCGCAAAAGCTTCACTGGGTTCAGCTGTGATGTTAGGCTCACGCCAGACTGCCAGTGTTAAACAGTGCAAGTCTGGCATGGCACCTGACAACACTTTTACAGTGGTGTTTGAAAGTTTGTGAACCCTTAAGAATTTTCTATATTTCTGCATAAATATGACCTAAAGCATCATCAGACTTTTGTAAAAGTCCTAAGAACCTAGTTAAACAAATGACAGAAAAATATTGTACTTGGTGATTTATTTATTGAGGAAAACAACCCAATATTACATATTAGTAAGTGGCAAAAGTATGTGAAACTCTAGAATTAGCAGATAATTTGCAAGTGAAAATAGAGTCAGGTGACTTCAATCAATAGAATGACAATCAGGTGTGAGTGGGCACCCTGTTTTATTTGAATAACAAGGATCTATCAAAGTCTGCTCTTCACAACACACATTTTGTGGAAGTGTATCATGGCACGAACAAAGGAAATTTCTGAGGACCTCACAAAAAGAGTTGTTGATGCTCATCAGGCTGAAAAAGATTATAAAACCATCTCCAAAGAGTTTGGATTCCAACAATCCACAATTAGACAGATTGTGTACAAAAGGAGGAAATTAAAGACCATTGTTACTTTCCCCAGGGGTCTAGAGCTCAAAGAGCAAGGCAAGTAATAGTTGGCAAGGTCACAAAGGGTAACTTCTAAGCAACTGAATGCCTTTCTCACATTATCTAATGTTCATGAGTCCACCATCAGACGAACACTGAACAACAATGGTATGCATGTCAGGTTAGGAGAAAGGAGAAAGCCACTTCTCTCCTAAACTAAAGATTACTGCTCATCTGCATTTTGCTAAAGATGGCAAGATGGTGGCGTGCAGTAGTGCAGCGGCTTCTCACACTCCCAGTTTATACCCTACTTTTAATACTTTTAATAGTCACTGTGGACCCCCTTCAATATGCCTATAGGAGGAACTGGTCCACAGAAGATGCCATTTCCTCTGTGGTCCACACTGCACTCACCCACCTGGAGCATAAGGATTCCTAAGTCCATATGCTCTTTATGGACTTCACATCTGCCTTTAACACCAAAATCTCTCAGACACTGGCATGTAAACTTTCCGCACTGGGTCTAAGCTCTTCCCTCTGCAACTGGATCCTGGACTTCCTGACCAACAGGCCGCAGTCTGTGAAGATCCATAACATCTTCCCCTCCACCATAACCCTCAGTACTGGCTCTCCCAGGGCTGTGTATTGAGCCCCCTCCTGTTCACGCTGCTCACATACGACTGCTCACCTTCCCATACGAGTTGTCATATTGTGATGTTTGCAGAAAATACAGCAGTGGTTGGATGCATCACAAACAGAGATGAGTCCAACTACGAGCAGGAGGTGGAACACCTGGAGGGTTTGTGCAGAAAGAACAACCTCTGCATCAATGTGAAGAAGATAAAGGAGATGATTGTGGACTTCAGAAAGGGCAGGTTTGTGCACCTCCCCCTGCACGTTGGAGGATCTGTGGTGGAATTGGTCTCCAGTTGCAGGTACTTGGGCGTTCACCTCAGCAACAGCCTCACCTGGAGCAACAACACTTCCCATCTGGTCAGGAAAGCACATCAGCGGCTCAACTTCCTCAGGCAGCTGAGTCAAGCTGGTCTAGGGAGCTCAGTCCTCATCACCTTCTACAGATGTGCAGTGGAGAGTGTCCTGTGCTCCAGCATCAACGTGTAGCGTGGAAGCTGCTCTGCTGCAGACAGGAAAGCCCTGCAGAGGGTGGTGAAGACCATACAGAGGATTGTTGGTGTCAGCCTCCCCACCACCATGGACATTTACACCTCAAGATGCAGAAAGAGGGCCAACTGCATCTGGAAGGACCCCACTCACCCAGCACTCACACTTTTTGTCCCACTACCTTCAGGCAGGAGGCTGCGGAGAGTTAAATGCAAAACAGACTGAGAAACAGCTTCACTCCAGAAGCGGTAAGACTCTTAAACCCCACCTAACCAAACTCACTGCACAGTCACTTTCAAGAACTCTGACACTCCACTCACACTGACACTGGACACCTATCACCCACTGATATTTATCATGCTCATTCATGCTGCTGTGATAGTGCAATCCATGTTGCTGCTGCCTCTCTTCTTAAATTTTTTCGATGGATGGGGCCAAAATAGAAATTTTTGGTTCAAAAGAAAAGCGCGAGGGTTGGAGAAAGGAAAACACTGTATTCCAGCATAAGAACCATATCAAATCTGTGAAACATGGTGGTGGAAGTATCATGGTTTGGGCCTGTTTTGCTGCATCTGGGCCAGGACTTCTCATCATCATTGATGGAACAATGAATTCTGAAATATATCAGACCCTAAGCATACAATAATTCTACCAAAGAATAGTTAAAGAAGAAAAAAGGTAATGTTTTGGGACGGCCAAGTCAAAATCCTGACCTTAATCCAATCGAAATGTTGTGGAAGGACCTGAAGCAAGCAGTTAATGTGAGGAAACTCACCAACATCTAAAAGCTGAAACTGTTCTGTACGAAGGAATTGGATAAAATTCCTCCAAGTCAGTGTGCAGGACTGATCAACAGTTACCGGAATTGTTTATTTGATGTTAATGTTGCACACCAGATACTGAAAGCAAAGATTCACATACTTTTGATTCTCACTAATATATTATATTGGATCATTTTCAATAAATCTTCAATAAATAAAAGACTAAGTATAATCATTTTGTCTCGTTTGTTTAACTAGGTTTGCTTTATTTACTTTTAAGACTTGTGTGAAAATCTGATGAAGTTTACGGCCCGGGCATAGAACCCCAATACCATTGAAATAAACCATGTAAACCATAAATAAAAACAGAATACGATGATTTGCAAATCCTTTTCAACCCATATTCAATTGAATACAATACAAAGACAAGATATGTAATGTTAAAACGGATAAGCTTTGGGGTTTTTTTTTCTTTTCTTTTCTTTTTTTTTTTGCAAATATTCATTCATTTGAATTTTGAAACCTTTTAATGGTGTGATTTCAAACAGGTGATGTCAACAGGTGATTATGATCATGATTTGGTACAAAAAGCAGCATCCAAGAAAGGCTGAGACTTTGAAGAGCAGGAGATGGAAATGATAAAAGAAAATTTGTGAGAGAATGGTTTCTTATAACCATTTACAGTCTTCTGCCCCAGAGTACTAATAATTGTAGAGGGGACTGTATAAGGAGGTTTTTAGATTAGACTCAACTACAGTGTCATTGTGCAGAGTATATGAATACAAAGCCAATGAAATTCAGTTTTTACTGATGAGTACAGAATTCAGTAGACACAATGTATAATTTACAACATGGAATGTATGCTTGTAAATTTACAGACTGATTTTGGCTTTGCTAAGAGAATTGGATTGGGAAAGAAGACCTGGACTTTCTGTGGAACTCCAGAGTATGTTGCTCCTGAGGTTATTATGAATAAAGGCCATGACTTTGGAGCTGACTGCTGGTCCCTTGGAATCCTGATTTTTGAACTTCTGACTGGCAGGTAAACATTGTGCCAGGACATGTGAATATTCATTCAATCATTCATTGACTTATTTGCTTATCTTAGTCAGGGTCACAGGAAAACCAGAGCCTAGCCAGAAGGAATAACCCTAGACAAGGTGCCAATTCATTCTAGAGCACATACACTCACATGCTCATCCAAACGCTCACAGACTAAGGGCACTTTGGAAACATCAGTTAACCTAACACATGAAAACCCACGCAGACACAAGGAGGACATGCAGACTCCAGACAGGTGGCGCCTGATGTTGGGATCGAAATAATGAATAATAAAATACTTAATAGTATATTTTTTATTTATATAATAATTTATATTATACTATTATAGTTATTTTATATAATAAATATTTTACAAGTACAGAATTTTAGAGTGGGATTGTAGTTATACCACATGATTCTAGTAATTCCCACAGATTTATTGTTTGTAATGCAGGCACATATTCCTAAATTACAGCAATACTCAGATAAAAAACTCAGACAGCATAGATTTTCCAAATTTTTGTTGTTCTGTTTTGGTGAACATGTGCAAATTGTAGTCTCAGTTGAATGAGCTCACAGGAGTGGCATCCAATGTGGTCTTCTGCTGTTATATCCCGTCTGCTTCAAGGTTTTAATTATATGTGTTATGTGCTCAAAGATGCAGTTCTGCATACCTCAGATGTAACAAATGGTTAGTTGAGTTACTGTGCCCATTCTCCTCTAGCATCATTATTTTCTGGTAATTTACCAGAAAATTGCTAATTATTGAAGTTTTCTCTTTATCACCATTCTCTGTAAACCTAAAGATGGCTGAGGATGGAAATTCTTGTAGATCAACAGTTTCTGAAACTCAGGCCAGTCTAACAACAACAACCATGTCATGTTCAAAGTCACTTAAATCACATTTCTTCAATTCACTTAAAATAAATAATTGCTTTTATTTAAAAAAAAATATAGAAAGTCTTTCTTGACTTCACTTAACATAAATACTTGTTTTTATAAAATATAAAATAAAGACAGTTCTTCTTCACCTGACATATTTAACTCTTAATACTGTAATAGTAAAACTGAAAATTGAACCTGTTGTTCACAGCATTAGAGCAGCATGAATTGGTTTTACTAAACATCTCACGGTGTATACGGTGGTGTATAACACAGCATGTAGGCTGATATCATGTCTTTTATACTTCATACTTTTGTTATTTTGGCCTAATCTTATGTTGTAATTGCATGTTATGAGTAAAACAGTGGTTGTACCTCATTAACAGAAGCTTCTCTCTGTTTCACACCACCTGGTGGGATTTGCTCTATAAATTTGACTGTTCTCTGCTTCGACTCCAAATGTTTCTTCAAATTTGGTGTAGTGTTTTTGAAGCTAGATAGCACTTTGTCACCAGCACAAAATGTACAACGAACCATGATCTTGTCATCTTCAGCTGGCACAAACTCAAAATAGTGCCTGTATTTCCAGTGTGTCCTCCAGTGTGTCCTGCAAATGTGCATCTCTCTCCTGCCTCCGTTGTTTATGTTTGTGTCACTGTGTGGTTTTACACGTGAGTTACTCTCATCTGAAAATGTGACCTAATTGTTTCATAGGCCTGACATTACTCTCCAAGATGCAAGAAGAAAATAAAATGTGTATCTTTATACTAAGGAAAATGACAAAAATAGTTACGTACAGTGACTTGGATAAGTAACTGTAATCTGATTACTGGATTGGAAATAGTAACTTGTTAGATTATTTGTTACTGAAAAAAGTGGTCAAATTAGAGTAACATGTTACTGCATACAATATGTGAAAGAGTATTTGCCCCTTCATGATTTTTTTTTTTGCATGTTTGCCACTCTTAAATGTTTCAGATCATCAAACAGATTTAAATGTTAGTCACCAAAAAAAACAACAAGTAAACACAAAATGCCTTTATAAATGATGGTTTTTATTAACCTTTTGTTAACCTACATGGCCCTGTGTGAAAATGTGTTTGCCCCCAGTTAAAACATATCTGTGGTTTATCACACTTAAGTTTCTCTAGCCACACCCAGGCCTGATTACGGCCACACCTGCTCTCAATCAAGAAATCACTTAACTAGGACCTGCCTGACAAAGCCAAGTAGACCAAACTATCCACAAAAGCTAGACATCATGCCAAGATCCAAAGAAATTCAGGAACAAATGAGAAAGAAAGTAATTGACATCTATCAGTCTGAATAAGGTTATAAAGCCATTTCTAAAGTTTTGGGACTCCAGTGAACCACAGTGAGAGCAATTATCCACAAATGGTGAAAATGTGGAACAGTGGTGAACCTTCTCAGGAGTGGCTGGCCAACCAAAATTACCCCAAGAGCACAGCAAAGACTCATCCAAGACGTCACAAAAGACCCCATAACAACATCCCAAGAACTGCAGATCTCAATTGCCTCAGTTAAGTCAGTGTTCATGACTCCACCATAGAAAGAGACTGGGCAAAAAATGGCCTGCATGGCAGAGTGCCAAGATGAAAACCACTGCCGAACAAAGAGAACATTAAAGCTTGTCTCAATTTTGCCAGAAAACATCTTGACGATCCACAAAACTTTTGGAAAAATACTCTGTGGACTGATGAGAAAGTTTTTGGAAGGTGTGTCCCCCATTACATCTGGTATAAAAGTAACACCGCATTTCAGATAAAGAACATCATACCAACAGTAAAATATGGTGGTTGTAGTATGATGGTCTGGGGCTGTTTTGCTGCTTCAGGACCTTGAAGACTTGCTGTGATAAATGGAACCATGAATTTCACTGTCTACAAAAAAATCCTGAAGGAGAATGTCCGGCCATCTGTTCGTGACCTCAAGCTGAAATGAAATTTGGGTTCTGCAGCAGGACAATGATCCAAAACACACCAGCAAGTCCACTTCTGAAGAAAAACAAAGTGAAGACTTTGGAGTAGCCTAGTCAAAGTCCTGACTTGAATTCTATTTTGATGCCGTGGCATGACCTTAAAAAGGCAGTTCAAATGCTTGTAAACCATCTAATGTGGTTTAATTACAACAATTTTGCAAAGCTAAGTGGGCCAAAATTCCTTCACAGCACTATGAAAGACTCATTGCAAGTTACCACAAACACTTGATTGTAGTTGTTGCTGCTAACGGTCGCCCAACCAGTTATTAGGTTTAGGGGCAAATACTTTTTCACGCAGGGCCATGTAGATTTGGATTTTATTTCTCACTTAATAATAAAAACCTTTGTTTAAAACTGTATTTTGTGTTTACTTGTGTTGTCTTTGACTAACATTTAAATTGTTTTGAATATCTAAAACATTTAAGAGTGACAAACATGCAAAAAAAAAAAAAAAGAAATCAGGAAGGAGGCAAGCATTTTTTCACACCACTGTACATACCTACATACATACATGCATACATACATACATACGTACAACTCCAAATCAGAAAAAAGTTAGGACAGTATGAAAAAAGCATATAACACAGGGTTATACATTTACTTAGATTTTTATTTAATTACAGACAGTATGACCCTCAGATATGTCATGCTTTGTGTTGTCAACACAAGCTTAAGCTGAATGCCTGTGATCTTCAATCTCTCAGAAAGTACTGCATCAAGGATTGCCATAATAGCCGATATAATCACAGGGGCAAGGGATTACTTTGGTAAACCTTTATCAAGCATTACAATATGGAGTTACATTCACAAATACCATTTAAAACTTTACTGTGCAAAAAACTAAGCCTCAAGTTAACCATATCCAGAAGCTCTGTTAACTTCTCTGGGCTCAGAGGCATCTATATGGACCATCACACAGTGGAAATGAGTATTTTGGTGAGATGAATTGGTATTCCAGGTTTTTTTTTGGGAAAAAATGTACACTGTGTTCCAGACTAAAGAGGAGAAGGACCGTCCAGACTGTTGTCAGCAACAAGTCCAAATGATCAAAGGAGAAAATGTCCTTAACACTTCTGTGATAAGACTAAAATATGAAAATGCCTTCCAATCTTTCTTTGATGGGCATTGCTTTTAAGCATTTCAATATTTTTTTCACAAACTTGTTGACATATTGGAAATCCTCTGCCCAGCTATGCTTCTCATGACTCCAGCTTTTTGTAGATACTGCATGTGTACCAGATCATGATCACCTGTTGACGTCATTTATTTTAAATCACATCATTACATAGTTTTTTAACAAAAGTCAAAGTAAATGTGGATTATTACATTTTTATTTTATTTGCATTGCCTACACTGTCCTACTTTTTGTGATTTGGAGTTGTACATACAAACATATTAAGTTTTGTGTTGCAAACAGCAGAATGTCAATAATGGTGGCCATATATAAGCACTAATTGTCTCTCATGTTTTGCATCATAGAACATAACTCTTCCCTCTTTCAGCCCTCCTTTCACAGGATCCGATCCTATCAAAATATACACAATGGTGTTGCATGGCATAGAGAAGGTGGACTTTCCCAAAAGGATCAGTAAGCGGCCAGAGGACCTGATTAGGAGGCTCTGCAAGTAAGTCTTCTGTACCTCACTATGCTTACAGCAGTGCTTGAACGTTTATGAAATCTTTGGAATTTTCTATATTTCTGCATAAATATGACCTAAAACATCATCAGATTTTCACACAAGTCCTAAAATTAGAGAAAGAGAACCTATTTAAACAAATGATACAAAAATATCAACGCAAGGCATGTAATAGATGGTGAGCACTAGTAAGACTAAATATTATACTTGGTCCTTTATTTATTGAGGAAAATTATCCAATATTACATATTAGTGAGTGTCAAAAATATGTGAACCTTTGTTCTCAGTATCTGGTGTGACCCCCCCTTGTGAAGCAATAACTGCAACTAAACATTTCTGGTAACTGTTGATCAGTCCTGCACACCAATTTGGATGAAATATTATCCCATTACTCCATACAGAACAGCTTCAATTCTGGGATGTTGGTGGGTTTCCTCATATTAACTGCTTGCTTCAGGTCATTCTACAACATTTCAATTGGATTAAGGTCAGGACTTAGACTTGGCCATCCCAAACATTCACTTTATTCTTCTTTAACCATTCTTTGGTAGAATTACTTGTGTGCTTAGGGTCGTTGTCTTGCTGCATGAGCCACCTTCTCTTGAGATTCAGTTCATGGACAGATGTACTGACATTTTCCTTTAGAATTCTTTGATATAATTCAGAATTCATTGCTCCATCAATGATGGCAAGCCGTCCTGGCCCAGATGCAGTAAAACAGGCCCAAACCATACCACCACCATGTTTAAGAGATGCTGGAATGCAGTGTTGGTTTTTTTTCTCCAGACATAATGGTTTTCTTTTTAACCAGAACATTTTATTTTGGTCTCATCTGTCCACAAAACATTCTTTCAATAGCCTTCTGGCTCAGCCTGATGAGCAACACACTTTTTCTGAGGTCCTCAGAAATCTCCTTTGTTCGTGCCATGATACATTTCTACAAATATGTGTTGTGAAGAGCAGACTTTAATAGATCCTTGTTCTTTAAATAAAACAGGGTGCCACTCACACCTGATTATCATCCCATTGATTGAAAACATCTGACTCTAATTTCACTTGCAAATTAACTGCTAATCCTAGAGTTTCACATACCTTTGCTACTCACTAATATTTAATATTGGATTATTTTCCTTAATAAATCAATGACCAAGTATAATATTTTTTGTCTCATTTCTTTAACTAGGTTATCTTTAATTTTAGGACTTGTGTGAAAATCCGATGATCTTTTAGGTCATATTTAAGCAGAAATATAAAAAATTCTAAAAGGCTCATAAACCTAAATATATATTAAATAAATAAATATATAAACCTAAATATCTGACATATTAAAATTTTTCTTCCATTTTGCCCTTATTTATATTTTAGGCTCAGTCCTGCAGAAAGACTTGGCAATAAGAAAAATGGCATCAATGACATCAAGAAACACAAGTAATTCATATTCTCTTTAGCAAACATGTCTCAATGATTATTGCATGTTTCTTGTGAACATATGCAAAACATTGGTTCAGATATGCCTTATATTATTTATTCCACAATGGTTTCATTGCTGTTACATGTGGCATTAGTGTTCTTTTAATCTGGCCAAAGCAAAACATGCTCGTTACTTTGTTATTTGTGGTCTGTTTTTTGGTTTATTTTACAATGATTAGCAGACATGAACTTATCCAAACTAGCCCCTGTCTGGCGGAATTACCAAAAGCAGACCAAGAGCACAATCACAGAGGGAACAATTAGAGGCCAGAATGAGCACGCAGCTGTTGCCATCTTCAGTAGAACGGTAGAGCTGCAGGTGTTGGGGGTGATGCTGACGCACTTGGCTGGTGCATTAGCAACCAACAGAATGCTGAAATATAGATGCTTTGCATAGGCCACATGGCAAATTAGCAGCAAACAGGACCAAACATGTACATGCAAAGACAGATGGTTATTTACTGTACATCTGTATTTAAATGGTGCATATTAATTAAATCAGAGTGTCTGTCTTTGATACAGTCTCATTGGTCATCCATATGTATGTTCACTGAATAATGTGTTCTTGAATGCAGGAGACAGTTGTGTTTGAGAGCTTATTTACATCACTGAATTTATTGTGTGCATGTATTAGCTTGAGCAGTGTCTTACATTTATTACTGTGCCACTCATTGACTATACTAATGGTCTGCATATTGATTATAAGTGGTATGTAAGATCTCCAATAAAGGAAATCTGTTCTGGCTATCCCAGATGGTTTCAAGGCTTTAACTGGGAAGGACTGAGAAGGAGAAAGCTGCTGTCACCACTGAAGCGAGAGGTGAAGCAGTTTCTTATTAATGGGCAAAGTTTATTTTTTATTTATTATTGTTTCACTGTTCATGTTGTCTATGCAAGATTTTTGATTAATCATCTGTCTGTTCTACCTAGCTAAATGGACCTTTAGATCACAGTCATTTTGACCTGTTTCCCCCTGATCTGGAGGAACCTCCCGATGAACTTTCTGGATGGGATAAAGACTTCTGAGAGTCTTTTCTTTAGACAAGTCATGTTCAGCCTAGTTTAATGACATTGCTCTTATAGAAATATGAGTGAGGATTTGTCTATCACAGCTCTTATTCTGACTTTAAAGAACTTTCATACTGCTATCCATTGCACGCTTACATCAGTGCAATGACAGATTGGTGTAATATATCTATCCATCACAACAATAATCAGAAAAAGTGAAACATATTTTAAACATTAAAAATTATTAGTACGTCTCGTTATGAGATTATTGTATCAATATTCCTAAAAAATAAATGCAATTAATTAATTAAATTAAAAAAATTATTTTGCATTATAAGGTATGTTACTGGAAGAGTTGTTTTTTTGTTTTGTTTTGTTTAGTACAGTGGGTACGTAAAGTATTCAGACCCCTTTAAATTGTTCACACTGTTTCAGAGCAGCCATTTGCTAAAATGAAAAAAGTTCATTTTTTCTCAGTAATGTAAACTCAGCACCCCATCTTGACTGAAAAAAAAACAAACTTTGAAATTTTTGCAAATTTATTTAAAAGGAAAAACTGAAATATCACATGGTCATACGTATTCAAACCCTTTGCTCAGTATTGTGTAAAATCACCATTTTGAACTAGTACAGCCATAAGTCTTCTTGGCAATGATGCAACAAGTTTGTCACACCTGGATTTGGGGATCCTCTGCCATTCTTCCTTGCAGATTCTCTCCAGTTCGGTCAGGCTGGATGGTGAAGGTTGGTGGACACCCATTTTCAGGTCTCTCCAGAGATGCTCAATTGGGTTTAGCTCAGGACTCTGGCTGGGCCAGTCAAGAATGGTCACAGAGTTGTTCTGAAG
>JAVSBU010000095.1:4977005-4989120 GCA_033118015.1 Loricariichthys derbyi | reverse complement strand
ATATTCCCAAAGATCTGTTGGCAACATTCGTGCAATCTCCAACTACACAATAGTTCAGCATTTCGTTTTGTTTACACCACAATTCTCCAAAATGTCATTAGCGATGTCCGACTCACTGCCACCGCCTACGTCAATCTGAATTTCCGGTTCATAGCAGACGCTGGTCAAAATTAATTTTTTCTTAAAATCCACGGATTTAAATTTCACTTTGTCAACAGATATATGATATTGATGTTAATAGGATTCAATGGTGAAAAGATAGTTTGTGATGAATTTGCCCTTTAAGTAGGAGGAAAAAAAGCAACATGAGGTTGTCTGTGACGCTGACTGAAGCAACACACATGAACACTAGACTCACTTTCTCACATCATCTAACTTATGAAAGACTCATAGCTCAGATGATCAAATAACATAATTCACTCTGAAAAAGTTATAACATTACACCACTAGTACTGTATTTTCAAACAGGAGATGAAATGCTTGGTAAGTAGTATAAACACTGCCAGATTATTCTCTGCAGTCTCTTGTGAAAAAGCTCATTAGCCTACATTGAGGGCAAGCTCATGCTGGCCAGTCGTGCCACGGATGGGAGGATGTATATAAATGAACTCTGGGGCAGGGTAAACCACTCTTGTCACAGACTCACACAAAGACTGCTCACTCACTGTTTGAACAGGTGTCTGACTGACATGAAGTGTCTGCATGCTTGTTGGATGGGTGGCAGAACAACTAGTGCCTGGAGAAGGACTTGAAAAGAAACAAGCTGCTAGACATTTAATCCTTAATGACCACACTGTCTGCTATGCGTTTGCAACAAGGGCTAACAGTTAAAGAACATTATAATGACTGACAGCAGTAGCAGGAATTTGCAACATGACTAAATCAAAGGGAACAGAGGCTAACATTTTTATTAATGGGTGATATAGCTTCCCCAAAGCTAACCAAGATTATATGGAGTTGCGCTTAATTTGTTTAATGGCTCCTCAGGTGACAATGCACACACCCAAAGCTGTCTGTGACTTCTGTACTTAATGTAGCATTTAAAAATTGGAAGGGTAAAGCCCTCTCCTGATTTCCATGTTAAAATAGTATTCAAATTAGCTAAGTGGAAATGAGCGTCTGATAACCAACACCTTCTCATTATACTGACTCAAGTTATGGCATGTCTCTCAGACACAGGATCAACATACCGCTTTGAGTGCAAAGGTGAAGTAAAAGCTCCAAACAAATGATTGAGGGCCCAAAACCAGACTGCAGTCTGACATACGCACCTGAAGATAATGATGGGATAGTATGCTTTATTTGTCTCCTTAATTTCTCTCACTATTAAAGCATTCGACAAGGACCCACCTCCTGCCCGCTTGACTCATTCTTAGAAAACATCATGATCCCTATTGGCCAGAAGCAGTCAAGTTCATATTCAGTTGGCCTGCGCCTTGGGGAACAGCAATGCAGTTCATTGTCTGTTGGCTGCTTTTGCTCCCAGCCCTATAACCTTCATGGTCTGTGGCATCCTTATCAGTGGCAGACAAAGTGAAAGGTCTTTACATACAACCTTGCCTCAAGTCAGGTAGGTCATGTATGAGTAGCCCAAACATAGGCTACCACCACCACCATAGTTCCCTTTGAAGAAAATGAGAGGAAAACACCAACAAAACCATCACTACCATTTCAAGAAAATGAGCATAAGTATCAAGTGTTGCGTCAAATATGAAATTTTACTTAGCAGTTTTTATAAACTCAGTAAATGGAATCATGATAGTCCATTTTTAGTTTATTTTATATATATATATATATATATATTTATTTATTTATTTTCCCCCATTTTAGGATCATTTCATGACCATAAATGTGGTCATTCTTGAGTAATCGACACTGATGAGCTGGCTGAAGTCAGACAAATGGTCAGACATCAGAAATTTAGGTCACAACCTCTTCTTCATTAAATTACGAACTTCCCAACTAATGTACCTGATAAACAAATGTGAAGAATTGTTATTAATTTATAATTTAAAAATATCAATTAGAACAATAAGCATTAATAAAGTAAACACTGAGTAAAGGGCATTAACTATAAAATTGATTAAAGGCCCTTCCTGGATAATTAAGAACAGAAAACAGTACACACAGTCACTTCTTGGTATGAAGGCAGAGGCCACCTTGCTGCTACTTTATTAAAAGCTGATAAACACTGGTAGATGCCAACAGGACTGTTAGCATAATTTATCAGTACTGATGTGTAGTGGAGCCAAGCAGATGTCATACAACTGTCAAAGCTCAGTCAAAAACCTTGTACGTTTTTCAACCCATACTCGTTCATATTACAGTACAGTTCTGACAGCAATCACAATAAACGGTTACAAGTGTTCTCTGTGGAAGTAGGAAGTTTGAACAGGATAGTGGCATGTTCCTCTCAGGATACATTCTGAATACCAAACTATGCTTCAAGTCATCTACATGATAGATATAATTCTGCAGAATTCAGCCAAACAAAAAGAAATGGTGTCTGATCACTATAAAATGTTTTGGTTTAATTGCTTTCATTTTAGTTAGAACTTTAATAAACTGATTTTTCAAAAAATATATATTCATAAATAAATTTTAGCGTGTTTTCGTTTTGTAAGGACTAAATTCACCAGATTTTTATTGTGAAAACTCTGAAACTTAAACGTTGATTAATAGAGGCCTATGACGCCCTCTGGTGGGGCTAAAGGAATCAGATTTGGGATGCCTGCAACTCAAGTGTGCGTAGTCATTCGCATTTAAACCGATTAGGCATAACATCATAGTCACCATCTCGTTTCTACACTCCTTTTCCATTTTTATTAGGTCCACTCACCACATAGGTGCACGTTTTAGTCCTACAATTAAAGACAGCAGTCCATCTGTTGCTCTGCATAATAAGCTGGCTTCCTTTCACCCTGTTCTTGAGTGGTCAGATCAGCTATTATTAGGGTGGTGGGTCATTCTCAGTACTCCAGTGACACCGATGTGGTAGTGTGTTAGTGTGTTGTGCTGATACAAGTTTATCAGAAACAGCACTGCTGCTTGAGTTTTTAAACACAATGACATCATCTGGAACTGAGAACTTGGCCTGAGAATAGTCAAGCAACCAAAAATGTCCAGCCACCCATCCTGTAGGCAGCATCCTGTGAGCACTGATGAAGGGGGAGAGGATGACCAATAGAAACGGCAACAACAGACGAGCTACTGCCTTTGACTTTACATCTACAAAGTGGAGCAATAATTTGAACGTCTCTAATAAACTGGACGAGTGAACAGTGTTTAAAATCTCTAGCAGCACTGTTGTTTTTGATCCACTTCAGCACCACATCAGGGTCCCTGGCCTGCTGAGAATGATCTACCACCCTACTAGTATCATATCTGTAGGGATCCTGACCAGTGAAGAACAGAGCGAAAGGAGACAAAGTATACAGAGAAACAGATGGATTGATGTCTCTAAAGTCTCTAATATGACAAGTGGAGCTGATAAACTGGAAAGGGAGTGTAGAAACATGGTGGTGGTCAATTTGTTATGGCTGATTGGTGTGTTTTCAACCACTGTCCCTTGCAGAAAGAGTCCCTGTTTGTGGTGCAGTATTGCCAGAGAATCTGTGCGTTTTAGGGGGGTGGGGGAGGCATCTTCTGAACAAGGGCAGGGTCAGATGAGTGTGCGTATAATTGGCTACTTATGTTTGTGTGTCTGCAGCATTGGTGGTCAGTGGTATAGCAAGCAGATTGCAGGAGCGATCATTGAGACACTGTCATGGTCAGAGAAACTGTCAAACAACAGCAGGACCAAACAATGCACGCGTGTTTACTTCTCTCCATCCCTCTGCATCCTCATACGCTCAAGTCGACGCTTGGTGATGATGTACTTGAAAAATTCATAGACAGACCAGCTGATGGCTGTGGAAGGCATCTGGTATATGATTCTAGCTTGCACACCTTTGAAGTAAGCAGGGATTCCACCCAGCCTGTACACTGTCCTGAAGGCATGGGCCAAACCAGAGATGTGCCCTCGGCCTGGGCTCGCCGAGTGCAGTGCCAGAGCCTCTTGTGTGTTAAGAAGTGTCTTGCACACATCCAGCGGCGTGGTGACAGCAGCAGCCACTGCTCCGGCCATGGCTCCCGAGATCATATGGGAGGAGGGGTTGTACAGTCTATGGGGGTTCAGCACCTCCTGCAGGTACTCATAGGTGATGAAGTGCAGTGCCTGGAATGGCACGTTCATTGTGAGCTGTGTGGTGTAGCTGCGGTAAAATGCCCCAGCTCCTTCGCTTCTCCAAACACAGCGCATACACTCCAGCACACCCCTGTAAGGTGAATTATACATCTGCATCCTCTGCTTCACCACTACAGGGGCAAATACAGGGACACAGAAGGGAAGAAAACAGAGGGAAAAGGAGAGATGAAGGACATTGAGCAAGCAATATGATTGCGTAGTCAAAACATAAAGGTCATGCCTGAAATACAGTAACGCCATCAAAGGAAGTGTATATTCATTATAGAGTGAGGCCTATTCCATTAGGACGTAGCAGTCAAGGCCATCTTCAGAGAACGGAAGCGCTAAAGCTGCATGTGTTATTGATGTCAGCAGAGCAGGTGTGTATAGAAACTCTCAAACTGCCACCTACACATAAAAGCTGCTTCCAAGTTCACAGCACTTACAGAATTTCCTAGGGCATTGCAGCTGTTAATTACAGCAAGGACACATTCTCCCAGAAGATTGCTATATCTTTATACAAAAGTCTTGTGCAGAAGTCTTTGGCCACCATTAGAGTCAGTGTTTTAGCAATGACCATATATAACATTGTTGACGACTAGACCCAAACATTTCAAACTTGGCTTTGAAACATCATAATACTCTTTTCCACTGATCTTCAGTCGAATATTTGTGAGCTTTAGCCTGTCTTAACCTTTCAAACCTGTTCCCTTTCCGAAAATTGGTTTCTTGGTTGTTACAATCCAAAAAGCATACTGTTGATCCTGCTTATTCAAACAGTAGAAAAGTCAACTTGACTACCAATGAAGCTGCCATTTTTAATTTTTTCAAGTTTTTGGATACTGCATACACATTTCCTGTATTTGCAGCTTGTAAAGTAATAAATAAACTAATAAATAATTATACAGACAGCATGCACGCACTAGCAAAAGTAAGTACACCCCTCACATTTCTGCAAATATTTTATATCTTTCCATTGGACAACACTATAGAAAAGAAACTTGTATATAACTTCACGTAGGTTGTAGAATTGGGAGGTCAGCCCGTCAGTGCTCAGACCATATGACACAAACTACATCAACTAAGTCTGGCCATTATCCCAGAAGGAAGCCTCTTCTGAAGCTGACTTACCAGAAAGCCTGAAAAGAGTTTTCTGAAAACAAGCAGTCCAAGAACATGGAATAATGGAACCATGTCCTGTGGTCTTATGAGACCAAGATAAACTTGTTTGGCTCAGATGGTGTCCTCCTGGTGTGGAGTACCAAAAAGTACAATTGCCTGCAGTCAAGCATGGTGGTGGTAGCATCAGGGTGTGAGGCTGTATGAGTGCTGCAGACACTGGGCAGATGTGTTATACATACACAGGTACATCTAAAAATATTAGAATATCTTGACAATGTTCAATATTTTGTCACTTACATCAGAAAGTGAAACAAATTCATTACATATATAGTGAAACATTTCAAGCCTTGCTCATGCACAGACAAATTCACAGAAATCCAAGACATGGCCTACAAATGTAGCATTCCTTGTGTCAAGCCATTCCTGAAACCAGAGATGATGTTAGAAGTGTCTTACCTGGGCTGTGGAGAAAATGAACCACAATGCCACACCTCATTGAAGCATTAATTCATGCAAAAGGAGGCCCAACCAAGTATTGAGTGCATAGAAATGAACATACTTTTCAGAAGTCTAACATTTTTGTTTAAAATATCATTTTTTATTGATCTTATGTAATATTCTAATTTTCTGAGAAACTGAATTTTGGGTTTTCATTATCTGTAAGCCACAATTATCAAAATTAATAAATAAAGGCTTGAAATGTTTCACTCTATGTATAAAGAACCTATATATTATATGGGTTTCCCTTTCTGAAATGAGTGACAGAACACTGAAATTTTTCACAATTTACCAATGTTTTGAGATGTAACTGTACTGTGACATTCTGAAGCAGGGCATGATCAACTCCCTTCAGAAACTGGGCGACATGACAGCTTAATAACAACCCCAAACACACCTCCAAAATGACAACCGCCATGCTGAGGAAGCTGAAGTTAAAGGTGATGGACTAGCTAAGTATGTCTTCAAACCTAAACACAACTGAGAACCTGTGGGGCATCCTCAAGCGGAAGGGGGAGGAGTGCAAGGTGTCTAACACCCACCAGCTCCATGATGTCATGACGGAGGAGTGGAAGAGGATTCCAGTAGCAACCTGTGGAGATCTGGTGAATTTTATGCTAAGGAGGGTTAAATCAGTTCTAAGCAGTAAGTGAGTTATTTTCAGAAGATAGTAAATCTATACTACTATTCAAGCTGTACACTGTCTACTTTAACTTGCATCCATGTTTCATTTCTATAGTGTTGTCCCATGAAAAATATAAAATATTTGCAGAATGGTGTACACATTTTTGTAAGACAGTGTGTGTATACACAAACCTTTCCATTTTAGTTGATTTTGTCCCATTTACTCTGTAAACTAGATAGCTCTTTGCTATTTTTATTTATATCATACATGCACGCATGCACACACACAGACAGACAGACAGAGTGGTGCCTTGAGATATGAGTAGCCCAACATAGAAGTTTTTTTAAGATACGAGCTGCGACTCGGTCAGTTTTGCTGTTCAAGATTAGCGAAATTCTGAGATAAGAGTCGTGATTCGGGAAGCTGCTGCTAGTGGGCGCATTTGGTGCACGGGTCCAGAATTGGCAGGACAACACTAGCGCCTCGTGTTACCCGCAGAATCAAGTAGAATCTTTTGCACTGTACTCGTTCTTGCATCATTTTTGCATTTTTTACTAACTTTTTGGGCTATCATGGGGCCGAATAAATGAGTATAAATGACAGTGGTGAGAAGAAGAGAATGATGTCACTAGACAAAAAACTCAGAAAAAGTTAACTGGTCCTTCTTCAGCACTTTTTAATGACACTTGTTTGTCACATTTTCGTAACATTTTAAAAGGTAGGCAAAAGTTAACCTCTTTGGATACATTTTTATTCAAAAGGCTTGCAAGTGAAAGTGCCGAAAGTGCAGCCAAAAGGGTAAAAACAGGTGATGATTAAATGAAAAATACGTAATGTTAAGCTTAGGTTACATTTAAAGTTAAATTTCATTTTAAGTAAAGAAAGAGCAGTTTTAGTTTGTGTCTACAGTGCCTTCCTCCCACCCTCCTCCACCTCTCACCTCTGATAGCTGAACTCGTTTGTCTCCAAGGTAAGTACACAGCACTAAATAACACTTTTTCCTTTTATTTCATATATTTTGTTATACATGGGTAAATTATACGTGTTTCTTAATTAGAAACATGTATTTCATAATTTAGGATGGTTTGAGGATGTTCCACAGGGCTGAAACAGATTAAATCTATTTCAATTATTTTAAAGGGGAGAAATTTGTTTGATATATGAGCTGACTAACTTAGGAGCTTGGTTACAGAACAAATCTCGAGGTACCACTGTATATGTGTGTGTGTGTGTGGGGGGGGGGGGTATACAAGACCTTAAAAGAGACCTACAAAGGTATAAAGACAAAAGAAAGAATGATTTCTAGCTAAAACAAAACCAGTTTTGAATCTCAACACCCCACCAAATTCTGTTTCTCCCATTTCAATGTGCCCTCCAAAGACGGAGGGCATATTGATACAAACAGGGCCAACAGGCAAGTAGAACAGCTCCTGAATAGAGTATTTTGCCTTATGTGAAGGCAGGCTATAAGTTTTTGTCTCATATTAGGTTGCAATTTGTGAGCTCCTGCAATAATTTCTCCAAATATTAAATGCTGATCAATCTAATGCAGTGGTATATAGGGATTTTTGGACTTACAAGCCATACTGAACAGCAAAATCTTTTGTTCCCATGAACAATTCTCTTAAGTTCCTCTAAAGCTTCTTCGCTATTAATATTTTCTTTTAAACCTATTCACAACAGTCTAAAAATAAACAAAAAAAAAATTAAGAAGGGCAAGGTGCAGGACAGAAATCATTTAGAATTGTTCTGAGACTGTCTTTGGGAAATGTATGCCTCTAAGAAAATGTTCAAATTTGAGCTAGTTTAAGGGTTGTTTTTTTAAAGTTTTTTTTTAAATTTATTTAGTGAAATTTCTAGAATCAAAGGGGCGGGACAAAAACAAATAAAAACACAAGGTTAAGAAAGATAAAAAATATCAAGCAATTTTTGATGACTCTCATTTCATTCGATTGGTGTTTAATAGTCATTATTTTTAACTATGAGATCACACCTTGACTGACAAAGAATCATCATCAGTAATCTGTGTACCTTCAGCTGGGTTCATGGCAGCATCATGAAGCAGTGTGGCCACACATCCAGCAGCTCCTGCCAAAATAAACTCTCAACAGTAAAATCAAGGAGATCAGCGTTAAGGGAAACAAAGCGGAGAGACATTGTGATCTAATCTGCTTTTGGTTCCTGATAATGGAACCCAAGAGAACAAAAGAAAACAGTTGATCTGGAAAAGATTAAGGACTTGTTGAATATGTTACAGACAATGTGAAAACTTCACAACCATTCCCATTTACAGTCATAAGCTGTACATAACAGCAACATCCATCAAGTGGCTTCATTTTTTAATTTGACGTCAGAATATTACACGGCCTTGTTTTTAAAAGAGGTTTATAATAAACTACCACCACTTTTTTCACTTAATTTCTAAAAAAAAAAAAGTATTAAACTTAATACATTACATTATGAGGCAACTGTGGAACACCATGAAGTTTCTCTTCCAAAGGGACAAAGACACCTCAGGTCTGAGATGCCAACTTATGGTTAGAGGAACACTCATTTGAGTTTGAAGCTTTGACAACTTTTTGCCTATATTCGACATTGTTGCTGAACACATCTAGGGATGCCATGCAACATGCTGTGGAACACAGAAATCCTACACCTCAGAATACAACAGAATTATGGAATGTTTCGCAGGAAGTTCGGTGTTCATTGGCTACAGAATATTTACATTAGCTTATGAAGTCCTCACCCTGTTGTATTTCTACAGTTCTACATTGCTGTTGGTTCTACAGAGCATTAGAGTTGTGTACCAGATGTTCTAGCACTTCACTGTACACTATCTGGCCAAAACAAAGGTCACTCCTGTGGGGGCAGTGCTATGATCTGTGGTTGCTGCTGCAGTTGGTCAGGTCTAGGTTTATAATAATAATAATAATAATAATAATAATAATTCATTTTATTTAAAAAGCACCTTTCAAACGCCCAAGGACACTGTACATCAAATACATAGTAAAAATACATAATAAAAATATATCAATATAACCTCACACACACTTAAAAAAAATAATTTAATAATGTAGTAGTGAGAATAAAATTGAAGTAATGAAGTAACCCAACATCAGTAAGGGACAGTGATAATGAGGAGGCTATGTGGGGTACGACAATCTGAAAAGGTGTGTTTTGAGTGTGGATTTGAAGACTTGAAGGGAATCTGTGGCCCAGAGATCGGGGGGGGGGGGGGGGGGTTCCAGAGGCTGGGTGCAGAGTGGCTGAAAGCTCGATTTCCCATAGTAATAAGACCGGTATAAGGGACAGAATGTTGGAAAGTGGAGGAGGAGCGGTGACATGTAGGAAGTCAGATATGTAAGGTGGGGCAAGGTTATGAAGTGCTTTGAGAGTGATAAGTAGGAGCTTGAAGTTGATTCTTTGCTTTATTCCTATATGAATGATAACCATAATGATAGCCAATGGAGTTGATGAAGGATAGGGGTAATGTGGTAGGAAACAGGGGTCTGGGTGATGATATGTGCGGCAGAGTTTTGGAGGAGCTGTAACTTATGGAGAGACTTATCAGGTAGGCCGACAAGGAGAGAACTGCAGTAATCAAGGCGGGATGTAACAAGGCTGTGAACAAGGATGGCAGTGGTTTGGGGGGGGTGAGAGAAGAGCGGAGGCCAGAGATGTTGCGCAGGTAGAAGTATGCTGACCGGGTGATATTATTGATGTGTGAGTGAAAGGAGTGTGCGCTATCAAGGCTCTTTACCTGAGGAGGTGGAAAAGCTATGAGATTTGTAGAGTGTGGAAGGGTCCCAACCAGTAGGACCCCTGTTTTGGAACTGTTAAGTTTGAGATGATTTGATGAAAACCAGGTGTTAATTTCTTGGAGACAGAGGGTAAGGGAGGATGGTGGAAGAGATGAAGAGGGTTTGGAAGACAGAGAGAGTTGGGTGTCATCCGCGTAGCAGTGGAAGTTTATATTATGTTTACGGAAAATGTAACCAAGAGGAAGAATGTAGAGGATGAAGAGGAGGGACCCCAGGACGGACCCCTGCGGCACACCACCACAGATAGGGAGAGAGTTGGATTTGTAAGATTTAAGTTGAATGAACTGTGTACGGTCAGAGTGACAGGAGGTAAACCATGCGGTAGACTTCGCTGTATTTGTTTACAACCCCAAAATCAGAAACGCAGGCACGCACAGTGTTTCTTTCATTTACTTTGACTGTTATTTTACTGAAGATACCAAAAAACCTGCAGACTTATTAGCAAATCCTTTTACATGCAATTAATAATCTGATTATTTAACATTAAAATGATCACATTCTTCATTTTCTCAAACATACTGCTTTTGAGTTCAAACAATGTTTGATAGCAGGTGCTGCATTTAATTCTGAATTTGCTAGATCCCTCAGTATGAATTGAAAATAAAATACATACACTCTATTCCTTGTATTGACTTTCTTCATTTTAGAGAGTATGAACCCAATACATTTAATGTTTTTTTCCTGGTCATTTCATTTTTTAAAAATCAAATTGCTTTTAAACTGCAAATCCTCTGGCCAGTTCTGCTCCTCAAAGTCTCAGCCTTTCATGGATGCTGCTTTCGTGCCAAATCATGATTATAATCACCTGTTGACATTGCCTGTCCAAAATCCCATTATTAATATAGTATTTAATTTACTTTTTTTTTTTTTTTTTTTTTTTTTTACACCTTATTACTTTCCTTACATTAGCCCATCTCAACTTTGTTTGGAACGTGTTGCAGTCCAGAAATGCAAGAATGAATGTTTAACAGCATATGTTAACAACAAAGTTGACCAAAAAACATCAAGAAATATATTGGGTTCATACTGTTTGCAATAAAATAAAAGTCAGTCAATGCAAGGAATACAGTGTTATTTTATTTTTCCATACTGTCTCAACTTTTTCTGATTTGGAACTCTACCTCTGATTTGGCAACCGGAATTAAAATCAACACAAGCTAAAAGGCTATCAAACTCTGTGTGGATTCTGAAACAGTATAAACTCGTTATACAGCAGTAAAGCTCGAGAAAATGAATATGATTATTTAATAATAAAGTTATAGGTCTATTAGTTGCATGTAAAGGCAAGTGCTGTTTTGTCCTTGATTAAAGTCCTTAATCCACTATTGCTGAAATTCTAAGACTGTAGCTACAAGTCACCGGAGAACTAAAATGACCTTCACCTTCAAACGCAAGACATGAAATTAGTTTGTGAAACAGACAAATTTTGTTAACTGCAGACTGAGCCCTTTAGGCCACACTTATATTTGTTGGATTACGGAATCGCCGACCATGAAAAATGCAAAATTGAGGGGGGGAAGTTCCGGCCTGTACTTTCTCACTTGAAAATAGCTTGGCGCCACTAGGATACATATCCACTAGGATAGGTTCATAGGATACAATGGGTGATTAATCCATGGGTGAATTCAAAGTTGAACTGTCCAATATTATCTATACAGAACTTATAGCTGTACATGGAAATTCCATTCCAACACCAAATTGAATGAACATGTTGACCTTTCTCTATTAAGTCAAGATTCTTTGCCCGAAAGTGTTGACCTATGGTATTGCTGTAGTATACATGTGTTCTCCTGTTTTTATGCTACATATAGTATTAAAATGAAT
>JAVSBU010000095.1:4902676-4916778 GCA_033118015.1 Loricariichthys derbyi | reverse complement strand
GTGGCCTTCTCGCCTCTTGCATCCCAGCTCGCACCGACCTGGGGGTCAGTCGGTTTTGACTGTTTGTGTTTGGTTTATATTTGTTGTGCGTGTTTATGTTAATAAAGCACCTTTTGTGTTATCCCACTGTCCTGCGTATGGGTCCCTTTATGTTCAAAGCCTCCAGGGCGTGACAGCTTGGACTTGGTGCTGAAGATTGATGATATGCTATGATAATACTGCAGATTATTTACCACTATGAAAAAACATTACATATTTACAATAACTTGTACAGTACTTACATTTATTTTAAAAAGTGAAAAATCTGTAAAATTCACAAAAATCATTTATAGTGTAGTATACTTACTGGCTGTTCTGCTTGAGTAGAATATTATTTTTTAGATAAGCAATTTAAATCTCAACACTGATTAACCAATATGTACCATGCTTTGAATGGTAATAACCTTTTATTTCATGTTTTTAAGTGGGAAACAGAAAGGCATCAAGACCATATTGAGTTTGAATGCTGAAGAAATTACAACGAAAAATAGCAGAGCATTGCTGCACTGTGAGAAACAGACCCTCCACTATGCAGCCTTGCCAAATCACAGGAATTCACTGAGAGACTTACTGGAACTCTCAGACAGTACAGTCATAGTAATTAGAAGAGAGATGAAGGTCCTTTGATGAATGCAGTCTTTTTACATGGTTATATGTTCAGCCTCATACAAAATACAGACAGATTCATTGTGCATCTTTGCTTAAATAACGTTTTGTTGTTGTTGTTTTTGATGAAAAGAACTAAACACAACCTTGCAGAGAACAAACTTACATTTGACATATTTGAATATATTCAAGTATATTCAATTATATTAAAATACTGAAACAAATAATAAAGAATTTGATTTGAGCAAAAGTTTGAACAATTTTCTACACGATCCACTGTAGTGTTTTTGCAAGGTCTTACAACATAACATATTAATGGTTCCTTATCTTTCCAGAAATATTCAAGTTTGTTCCCTGTAGATATGTCTTAGAAAGTCATCAAAATGTGTGACCCGAAAATAACCCTTGCTGCTCATGCAATAGTAACTGCTTCTAAATGTGTGCATACACAGTCTTATTTTCTAGAATAAGTGCTATTCAGTGTTCAATCATTTATTTTCTATATCCACATATGGCCAGGACTTATTCAGGAACGCAGCATGCAAGGTGAGAGTGAACCCTGGACAAAGTGCATTTGTCCAAGTGCAGTCCATTGAAGGGCCAACACACACTCACACTAGGCCACTTTAGAGATTCTGCTTGATGAAACGCATGTCTTTGAAATTTGGTATTAAACCAGAGAATTGAGAGAAAAACCCATTCAGACACAGGGATAGCATGAAAACTACACACAGGCAGTGGCCAGGCTGGAACTCAAACACAACTCTCTGGACTGTTAAGGAACAGTGCTAATCAGTGTGGCACCCTGCCACAAATATTCGGGATTGTTCACACAAGAAATACACTTGTTCTACTTTTTCACTGTTTCAGTTTATCCTTCTTTGTGTATCTATGATTAGCATGTTTGTGGGCATCTGTAGTTTGTGTTAAAGTCAGTAAAATTCTGACACTAAGATTACACACACCAATCTAACATTTGTCTGCCAGTTGTTGTGGCTGAATGTTACCTATGATCTGTGTGGTGAGTCCCACATTGATGACACTAGTTGGCCATGGTCAGTAGAAATTTAGGTACAATTAAGTCTGTTCAACCAGCATTGGCATTCTCCACCTTCCCATGAAGCAGAACGGCCAATAAATGATAAATTAATAAAAGAAATGCAGGATTTTAATAATTGTGTAAAAAATCTTGGATCAGAGGTAAGCAAAATATTCTCACTGGACAAAAATTTTAACACTTTCCAAATTTAAGGTGGTAGTAACTTCAGGCTCTACAAATGGTGTTGCACAAGGATGATCAGGCTATAAATACAGACAGGGTCTGGGTTTGCAACAGGATTCATAGATTGAGAAGATGTGGTACAGTGCAGTGAATATCTTACTGGATTTGTGGGAAATCTGAATTTCTTCTAGAAGTCAATACAATTTCTGAAAGAACACTTGACAGGTAACTGCATACCTTGAAAATATGGAGCAGAGTCGCATGCAAGAGGCCTTTGTTCACTGTTTATCACAAATTTGCCCAGTTACAGTTGGTGAAAAAAAAAAATGGACTGTTCATGACTGAAAACGTGTTATCTGGTCAGATTAATCAGATTTGTGCTGCAGGGTGAATGATGCTAAGGATTGTGTTCATCAAAGTACTCAATAAGCCTTCAACGATGACTGCAAGAAAGGTGTGCTTCAAGCTTTTGGAGGTTTTAGGAGGTTCTGTGATGTTATAGGAGTGTTTTAAATAGAAATCTTTGGGTGTGGTGACACTAAATTTGAACTACAATGCTTACACTGAGCAGCTGGACAGTCAGGTTTTGCATTTTGCTCATTATCTTACAGAGTAAATAACATTCCTATCCATTTATTCCGTTTATTCCAAAATTACAGTCCACACATTCACAAGGCTGCAAATGGGAGTGGTTGGCATGATGAACTTTCAGAAGCAGTTCCATATTTAGACTTGCCCACAAATTCCCCAGATGTTAATTTTCTTGAAACGCCAGGGAAGGCATCCACGAAATATCTCAGAACTGTGTAATTCAACGACACAAGAGTGACTGAATGCTGATGTCCAATATATGCCAAATCAAATCACAGCTGCTATTAATGCTCATGAAGGTATTACACGCTATTAGGTATGTTTTAGTCACCATTGACTTTTTGTTCAGTGAGTTGCAATGCAATGCCATTATGGCTTAGCTGTGGCAGCCAAGCCTCAATCAGTATTCCCTCAACCAAAAACTAATGACAATAGAATGATTCAAATGAACTTTTATTCATTCATTATAGACTGACACTCACATCATGTCAAATTGTGTTGCTGTGCTCCTCTAAAGAAAACAATGTTATTGATATATATTGGTGAAATGTGGTTGCCTATTCTTGTAGTTTCTATATATTAACACCCACATATATAATTTGTAAATTCATTCTTAAAAGGCACTGATTTATATCAATATGAAAACAGATTAAAGACTCACAATATGTCTAACACTGTTCTTTGGTCTATCATTGTAAAATGGGGTAAAAGTAAATAGACCATTTGCATAGCATGTTGAGTAGTTTGAAGTAATACATAGTCAAAAAATACAAAAACACAACTATATAATAGAATTTTACATGTTTATGTGTTACTGAAGTTTTAAATGAAGTTTAAATTATTGTTTACCAAACCAACAAACCTGAGAGCCCGAGACAAGGGGATCAAACCCTCAGCTTTAAGTGAACAGGAAATGTGTTTTTAAGCCAGCTGTGTGCAACCTGGAAAAGGGCTGGTTTTGTGCTCCTATAGCTGTAAGAAAGGGAGGTCTCCCTCCCCCATCCTTCAGTTGTTCAGGGCCTGTGTCATGTTTTACACAATAGTCTGCTCACCCCGGCATTTTCTGTAGGAGCCGTAAATTGCGGACAGGAGGTAGGCAAAGGCAGTCAGGCTAGCAAACACAGAGCCAGCGAGGTAGACCTTGTACCAGCAGAAGTACTTGTATTGTTCCAAAGCACAGTAGGCATTCTTATCTGTCTTGTAGATCATTATGCCGATGGCAGACAAATAAAGCAAGGTAGCACTGAAGTCATGTATCACATTGCTTAACAGCCAGCGCTCTCCACCTAGGATGGGGACCAGGTCCTGCTTGTTCAGCAGGGTGAGGAAAAATAATGCCAGTGTGAGAAGCCAGAAGAACACAGCCACAAACAGCACATAGTGAACGGATCCCTCATACTTGTTGGCAGCAATAGTGATCCAAAGACCAGCTCCCAGGAGGATCTGTAGGATCCGTACAATCCCGATAAAACTCTTGAGGAACTCCTGGATACTCTTCTTCAACTGTGGCTGGAGGGGCATCTCCTCACAGTAGCTTAGCTGTCTTCTCTTCCTCTTTTGAAGTTGGAAGCTATTTGGCACAACCAGATAAACAACTACAGATGAGAAAAAGGCTGTGTGGTTTAAAAAAAGTGAATGGCAGAATATTATGAATTAAAATAGTTACCTAAACAGAAGAACTTGAGCAGAGATTTGACGTTTTGAAATTAGTTTTCTGTGTTTCGTCCCTTCCGTTTCCTCTGTGAAATAATATCTCATTCTGCCTCCCCCTCTTTTGCACCCAGCAGCCCAAGGAGGAGTTTCAGAGAGCAAGGAGTTGGCTGAAACCCTAACCATCCCTCTCTGAGTAACACTCCCATTGCCTTTGCTTTAGGAAGAAGGACCTTTTCTTCATTTTAAACAATACAGTTTGTTTGAATTAACTTTTGAATTACATCATTTCATCTTATGTTGAGATAACAGACTATGGTATAGTAAAGTTTACGGTAAAAAAGTAAACTTACTTTTTAATGACAATTCTCTTACTTCAAGTTATTATTTGAGGAACATTAAGCTGTTGACAAAGTGACATCCAGTGGTTCAAACAAGCAGTTGCAACACAACAAAAATGACCTGTCCACCCTGCAGGTGAAGATTATCATTATTAACATTCAGCACCCACAGCAAAATGACTGTGAATTCTAAATGAAGATGCCATCACACTTAGACACACTCACATGTAATCAAATCAGTGTTGACAGAAGGCAAAATTGAATATTCCATAGAGTCTAGATAGCAGCCTGTGGAATAGACTTCTGGCATTTCCGTTATGCAGCTAACTACCAAAATATTCACATATTTATTCACACATATTCACATCTACAGGAAATTTAGTATATTCAGATAAACAAGGAAACTGAGTACCTGGAGGAAACTCAGAAAGACATGAGGAGGACATGGCAAACCTATCACAGAAAATAACTGAGCTCATGATCACACCCTAGTACCTGTGGTGTAATCACTGATATATAATTTAAAAAAAATAATTTTTATACAAGACAAAAAAATGTAATCTGTGACTGAAACATACTTAATAGTGTGTAATACAAACACTAATAACAGCTGTGATGTTGCATGGACTTGAGAAGTTGCTGGATGTAGGCAACATCAGTATTCAGCAATTCTTGCATCAAATAATTGCACAAATAGGCCAGATTTTGTGGATGCCTACACTGGTATTTCACATCTGGAGACGAGTACTGATATGGGACTGCTCCTGAATGTTCATCATGCCAAACGATTACTTTGCAGCCCTGTGAATACAAGAATTGTTGTCTTGGAATACAGTGATATTTGTGCTTTTTGTGACCCATTTTCCACACATGGAATAAGACATTCCATGTACTTTACCCCCTTTTCTCAATCCATGAATCCCATCGCACATCGTGCAAGTACCATTAGCTCAATCATGTTCATGCATTGCCATCTGCAGGGACCAGAAGTTATTATCACCTTAAACATGCAAGGTGACTAATTATTTGCCTAATTAATAGTTGCCCAAAAAAAGTCACACACTAACATTTCATTGGGCCGCCTTTACCTTTTATTACAGCACACATTTGCTGTGGCATCATTTCCACAAGCTTCTGCAATGTCACAACATTTATTTCTGTCCAGAGTTGCATTACTTTTTCCCCAATATATTGTATTAATGATGAGAGGTTTGGACCACTGCACAAAGTCTTCTCCAGCACATCACAAATATTCTCAGGTCTGGTCTGGACTCTGTTGTGGCCAATCCATGTGTGAAAATTATGTTTTATGGTCCCTGAAGCACTCTTTCACAATCTGAGCCTGATGAATCCTCGCATTGTCATCTTGGACTATGCCCGTGCCATCGGGGAATAACCTGGTTATTCAGTATATTCATGTATTCATCGTGGATTCACCTCATTCTTTGGGCACATAACATTGCTGAACCTAGATGAGACCAACTTCAGCAGATCATAGCACTGATCCCACAGGTGGCTTTGGCCAAGCAGTGTATGTGAGCATGAGAGTGTTAAACTAACTATTAAGTCTAAATCCGTAACAAAAACTCGATTTCATATTGTTATCTATTTGTTTAATTATTGCTAATTTTCTGAGCAATAACTTGCTGTTGAGGCATCACATTATTTCAATTTTGGCTTTTTTTATTTTTTATTTTTTTGCCCATGAGTGTATGTACATGTTTTGTGTATATAAATAGAATGTCTGGTCAAAAAAAAAAAAAAAGAAAAAAAAAAGGTCACCACCTGTGGGGGCAGTGCTATGATCTGGTCTTGCTGCTACAGTTGGTCAGGTTTAGGTTCAGCAACGTTATTTGCCCAAAGAATGAGGTCAGTTAATACCTGAATATACTGAACAACCAGCTTATTCCATCAATGGATTTTTTCTTCCTTGATGGCACGGGCATATTCCAAGATGAGAATGCCAGGATTCAACAGGCTTAAATTGTGATAGAGTGGTTCAGAGAGTCATAGTCCAGACCAGACCTGAGAATATTTGGGATGTGGTGGAGAAGGCTTTGCACAGTGGTCCAAATGTCCTATTATCTATACATGATCTTGGGGAAAAATAATGCAACTCTGGACAGAAATAAATGTTGTGACATTGCAGAAGCTTGTGGAATCCATGTCGTAATCAGAACTAAATATAAGATAAGATAAGATAAGATAAGATAAGATAAGATGCCTTTATTGTCATTGCACAATGTATAACGAAATTAGTTAGCAATCCAATGGTGCTTACATATAAGGATAAAAAGGAGGGATACATCTTAAATATAAAATAAAGATTTAAAAAGCAAAAAAAATCACAAAAAGACATTACTTACAGCAGTGAGTTAGCAGTGGTGAAGATGCGTAATATTGCACATAATATATTGCACATAATTGGATTTAAAAAAGAAAAGGTAGTGCAGACATAATAAATATAATATAAATATAGTCAATGTATAATGTAAATATGTCAGGAGTCCGTGTTAGTGTCATTGTCTAGTTACTTGTGCAGTGATTATAAGAGAATTTGTTAATGTGTGGTTTTTGAGTATTCAGTTCCCGTATGGCCCTGGGATAAAAACTGTTTTTAAGTCTGTTTGTCCGGGCTGCGATGGACCTGAAGTGTTTTCCAGAGAGCAGCAGGTCAAACAGGTGGTGACCAGGGTGAGAAGGATCTCTCAGTATGGTTGTCCAACAAAATATATAGAGTGTGTGACCTTTTTTGGCTAGATAGTGTATATTTCTGTATATTTTATCAATTGTTTCTATTTACTTCCAGAGCTAGAAAACATTAAATATATGTGAAACTCTGGGAGTCCTTTTTTCATCTTAGTTACTTCACCTAATAGATTATGAAACAACCAGGATATTTTGACAATATGACAATATTTCAGTCCCACTGGTTGCTACACAACTCCAGAGCATAAATGATCCACCACAGTTAGTTAGAAGTTTCTTCTAATGCTTTTTTTCTCCATACGTATATTTGATTTTTGTTTGTAACACCGGGCTGAACTTGCAACATAAAAGCCAGGTAGTACAATTTTAGGGCACTTTTGCCTGCATCGAGTGAATTTCCGTATTGGTGCCAGTCTCCCCCGTGACCCTGATCAGAATAATCAGGGTTAAAATTGCAGAATGTCTATGGCTTATTTAAATGTTGTTTTGCATACTTCAGGTATTGATTTTTGTAATAAGATCACACTGTACTCCTGCATTTGGATCAGGTTTACAGTGGTGTTTGAAAGTTTGTGAACCATTTAGAATTTTCTATATATGACCGAAACATTATCAAATTTTCACACAAGTCCTAAAAGAATGTGAACCTTTGCTTTTAGTATCTGGTGTGACCACCCCCACCCCCTGTGCAGCAATAACTGCAACTAAACATTTCCCATAACTGATAATCAGTCCTGCACATTGGCTTGGAGGAATTTCAGCCCATTCCTCCATACAGAACAGCTTCAGCTCTGGGATGTTGGTGAGTTCTTCACATTAATTGTTCGCTTCAGGTCCTACCACAACATTTCAGTTGGATTAAGTTAAGGACTTTGACTTGGCCATCCGAAAACATTAACATTATTTTATTTAACCATTCTTTGGAACAACGACTTGTGCGTTTGTGTGGTCACTGTCTTGCTGCATGACCAACCTTCTCCTGAGATTCAGTTCATGGACAGATGTCCTGACATTTTCCTTTGGAATTCTCGTACATAATTCAGAATTCATTGTTCCATCAATGATGGCAAGCCTTGCTGGACCAGATGCAGCAAAACAGGCCCAAACCATTATTATTATTATTATTATTATTATTATTATTATTATTATTATCAAACCAGCCACTAGGGATCACTATCCAGTGTATCTTTTGTGCCGGTCCCAAGCCCGGGTAAATGGTGAGGGTTGTGTCAGGGCATCTGACGTAAAACACTTTGCCAAAACTAACATGTGAGTACATCTAATCGACATCATACCGGATCGGTCGAGGCCCAGGTTAACAACGCCGTCACCGGTGCTGTTGACAAACAGGGTGCTGGTGGAACTTGTGCTACTGTTAGTCGACAGAGGATGCAGAGGACAGAGTGAGATGGAGGAGGATGACTCGCTGTAGCCACCCCTGAAAAGGGAAAAGCCCAAAGAAGAAGATTATTATTATTATTATTATTATTATTATTATTATTATTATTATTATTATATTTAAAAGTGCCTTTAATGGTACCCAAGGACACTGTACAATAGAGTGATGATACATAGAACACATATTAGCATACAAATGTTTACAGTAGATACATAAAAAAATTAACAAAAGAAAATTAAATAATTAAACTAAGACATTAAACCCACTAGAGATAACATTAAAAACTAAATATAAAATCTAAGATGTATATACCCATGTGGAAGTGGCATATTTGCAACCTGAAATAAGTACAATAAGTCAGAGAGCATGAGAAAAAGTGATCTGAAAGAGATGAGTCGTTAATTGTTTTTTTTTAAAAGAGGAGAAAGAAGGAATTAATCAGAGTTACAAAGGCATCGAATTCGAGAGTTTGGGGCCTGCCACATAAAATGCTCTATCACCAAATCTGCGTAACCGAGTATTCGGAACAGCAAGCAAATTGCTGTCAGCTGACCGGGGAGAACGTGGTGGTGAATATCTCTGTAAGAGGTCAGAGAGGTAGGGAGGTGCCAGGCCATGCAGTGATTTAAAAACCAGCAACTTGTGCTGTATATGACAATCAACAGGTTAACCAGTGCAGTTGAATTAGCTTGGGAGTTATATGTTCCTGGGGTCTGGTGCATGTGAGAACCCTGGCTGCAGCATTCTGGACAAACTGGACCTTCTTTAGTCTACAGGCTGGGACACCAAATATTAAAGAATTGCAGTAGTCGAGCCTAGTAATAAAAGCATGAATAAGGGTCTCAGTAGCTGAGTGGGAGAGATAAGAGCGTAGCCTACTTATGTTCTTTAGATGGAAGCATGCTGCTTTAGTTAGGTTATTAATATGCACATTGAATGAGAAGTTGGACTCTAAGATGACACCAAGATTCCTGACTTGGACCACTGAGAATACAACAAAATCTGGAATGGCCAGATTAATTAAATTCAGGGTAGAAGGAGATGCAATTGGTATAGCCTCTGATGTATTATTGTTTAGTTTCAAGAAATTATTTGACATGCAGAGCTTTATGTCCACAAGCAGTTTGTTAAAACTGCAGGCAGGAGACTGTCAGAATGTTTTGTATGAATGTAAATTTGGACATTAGCATAAAATTGAAACTGGAGGGCATGCTGTCTAATTATAGCACCCAAAGGTTGGAGGTATATAATAAACAATAATGGGATAAGTACTGAATCCTGGGGAATCCCACACGTTAGTCAAGATGGATCAGATCCGAACTTGACAATGGAGATGAACTTTTGTCGATGAGTGAGGTAAGAACTAAACCAATCCAGTGCAGTTCCAATGATCCCAATCAAGCATTCCCTCAAACCAGGCCAGACACATTAATGACATTAGTAATAAGAGGGCAGAGAGTAGGAAGACAGGCTTTTACAAGGGTGATGGGCATAGGGTCCAGCAGACAAGTTAAAGGCGTAGATGCTTTGAGCCTGGGAATAAAAGTTTTGTCCACTGTCAAAAACACAGGGAAAAGACTGTCAACAGGGCCTGGGGATGAAGCTTGAACCTCCACATAGCTAGAAGGCTGTGTAGAGTATAGTTGTTCTATCTTTTCTTTAAAGAACGGAGAGAACTTATGACACAGGTCTGATGAGTTAGGGGGAAACTGGCTTCATGAGTATTAGCATTAGCTAATGTGAGAGAACGTCAGGTGCTTAGATGTTACCCTGGGGTGCTTTGTGACCTTGCCAACTACAACCCCAATTCCAATGAAGTTGGGACATGTATAAAATGTTTTCAACCCATATTCAATTGAATATACTAAGAAATGAAATGTTCAAACGGATAAACTTCATTTGATTTTTTCTTTTTTTTGCAAAAATTCACTCATTAACAGCGGCAATTTAGGGCTAGCAATAAGGTTAAAACCTATATAATGATGTGATTTCAAACAGGTGATATCAACAGGTGATTATGATCATGATTTGATACAAAAGCAGCATCCAAGAAAGGCTGACACTTTGAATAGCAGGAGATGGAAATGGCAAAGGAAATGTTTGAGAACATTATTGAAATGTTTAAAAACAATGTTCGTCAAAGAAAGATTGAAGTTATTTGCATATTTCAGTCATAACTTTTACTGATTTGGTTTGTTTTTCATTGTCTTGTTGAAAAAAGGTATGGATGTCTCTGAAAATATGTCATCTTGAAAGCATATGTTACTCTAAAATCTCATTGTGCTTTTGTGCATTAATGCTGCCATCACATAAGTGTAAATGACCTTTGCCAAGGGCACTGACAAAACCTCATACCATAACAGACCCTGTAATTTGGACTTGTTGCTGATAATAGTCTGGATGATTCTTTTCATCTTTGGTCTGGTGCACATGGCATCCATTTTTTTTCCAAAAAATATCTTGAATACTGATCCATCTGGCCACAGCCCACATCTCCACTGTGGGATGGTCCATCCTAGATGCCTCTGAGCCCAGAGAAGTAAACAGAGCTTCTGGATATGGTTAACATGAGGCTTCTTTCATGCACAGTAAAGTTTTAAGTGGTATTTGTAAATGTAACTCCATACTGTATTGTAGTGCTTGATAAAGGTTTGCTAAAGTAATCCTTTACCCATGTGGTTTTATCAGCTTTTCTTGAATGGTGGTTCTTCATTCAGTGCTTTCTGAGAGATCGAAGATCACAGCACTCATCTTAAGCTTGTGCCTTTGGCCTTTACACACATTAATTCCTCAATATTCATTTGATTCTTTAATGTTATTATGCACTGTAGAGGGAGAAATATGCAAATTTCTTTCAATCTTTTTATGAGGAACATTGTTTTTAAACATTTCAATCATTTTCTCACACATTTCCATCTCCTGCTCTTCAAAGTCTCTGCCTTTCTTGGATGCTGTTTTTGTACCAAATCATGATCACAATCACCTGGTGACATCATCTGTTTGATACATCATTATATAGTGTTTTATCCTTATTACTAGCCTTAAAGTTTCCCAACATTTTGGAATGTGTTGCATATCCTGTTTTTCTTTTTTTTTCTTTTTTTTGTAGTGTATTGATTTGGATATTGGTTGAAAAGGATTGGCAAATCATCATATTCTGTTTTTATGTTTTACACAATGTCCCAATTTCACTCCAATTGGGATTGTATTACATGCCTTGCTGTTGGAGTGATTTTTGTTGGTCGACCATTCCTGGGGAGGGTAACAGTGGCCTTGAATTTCCTCCATCAGTACACAATCTGTATGACTATGGATTGATGGAGTCCAAACACTTTAGACATGGTTTTGTAACCTTTTCCTGCCTGATGAGCATCAACAACTATTTTTCTCAGGTCCTCAGAAATCCCCTTTGTTCATGCCATGGTACACTTCAACAAACGTGTTGTGAAGAGCAGACTTTGATTGATCCCTGTTCTTTAAATAAAAATGGGTGCCCACATACACCTGATTGTCATCTCATTGACTGAAACTACCTGACTCTAATTTCACTTGCAAACTAACTGACAATCCCAAAGGTTCACATACTTTTGCCATTCACTAATATGTATTAATGGATCAATGTCCTCAATAAATAAATGACCAATTATAATATTTTTGTCTCATTTGTTTAACTAGGTTCTATTTATCTACTTTTAGAATTGTGTAAAAATCTATGATGTTTTAGGTCATTTTTATGCAAAAATATATAAATTCTAAAGGGTTTACAAACTTTCAAGCACCACCCTATGTGGGCAACAGTCCACCACTACTTCCACACCAGCTAATTTTCCTTCATGGAAGTAATTCGACAGATCTGTTTTTCAGATATGACCACTCTGTGAGAGTTTCTTTGTCTACACCTGATCTAGACTCAAGTTCAATATTTCATTACCTTCTTAGACATTACAAAAATACTACTGCATTAATTTGAAATAAATTAGCATTTTTGTTTTATTTTATCTGCTCAGTGTTTTTAAAACCTTTAAAATGTTTTATTTTGTAGCTTACATGTTCACTATACATTTAAAGATAAATATTTGCTAAACCATTTAAGTTTATTATCTCAGAAGGATGTGAACTCACAGTATATACTATAAAAGAGGACAATATGAGTAGAGATGCTCTATATAAATCCAAATTGTAAGATTTAGGAATCACTATAGTTTGACAGATTTACTAAAATCCATTTCACATATCTGGTAATTGGTGTAATTTGCTAGGATAATCATATTATTAATTTAGACATACAGAGCCTAACATATTGCAGTCAGCTATAAAAAGGTATTGAACTGACAAGCCTTTACATTGTGTATGAGTGAACATTAATGTTTGTAAATGAAGTGCAGGTGTCAGAGAGCTGCAAGCTTTCCTAATCAACCTTGCAGCACACATGCTGCCCCATCCCCACTCTCCTTTAAGATCACAACCATTATGTTTTTTCATATAGGTTTCTTTTTATGAATCAAATTGGGCAATGATTGTCACCCCCTATCTCTTATCAGTTGTCTCATATCCCAATCATGATCTATAAAAGATTTTACCAGCCATGACTGGATACCGACTCTTTTTCTTTGGAGGAACAACCAGCATTTTTTTTTAAAATTGCAATTCCCAAAGCTGACAGAGGTTTTTCCTTCCCAGTTGTTAGCACTGGCTCTGAAATTTCCTAAAACTTATAACCATACATATACTAAACCTACATGCCTGCCCACCTTTGGCACAGCACCCACTTCTTCTTCTTCTTCTTTCGGCTTTTCACTTTTCAGGGGTTGCCACAGCGAGTAATCCTCCTCCATCTCCCTACTCTGGACATGTCTGAACCATCTCAGTATGGCCTCTCTCACTTTATCTATTTCATCTCATTCCTAACTTTATCAATCCTTGTCACTCCCAAGTAGATCCTCAACATCTTTAGCTCTGCCACTTCCAGTTCTTTCTCCTTCCTTTTTGTCAGTGCCACTGTCTCCAAACCATACAACATAGCTGGTCTCACCACAGTCTTGTAAACTTTCCATTTGACCTTTGCTGACAAACGTCTGTCACAAATCACTCCTAAAAATTTTCTCCACCCACTCCAGCCTGCCTGGACTCTCTTATTAATGGCCCTGTCACAGTGCCATTTGCAAACATGCTGCGAATAAAAATGTGGATTTTCCACAATCCTTCATAATGGAATCTACACTGGACGAGTCAAAACAAGATAGGATAAGTTGGGTTTGAATTGCGCATGCATTGCGAACAAAGCGGGACGTCCCGCGAGTGAATTGTGGACTGTATAAGATGCCTGCTCCTGCCACTGAACGTTAATTTTTTCTGAGTGCTGTTGCAGTGCCAAAATGTGCCTGTGCGAATGACTTGAGGCGAGAAAAAATTGGATATTCATGATATGTTTGGAGTTTTCATAATTCATACGTTAATACATCCTTTTAACGTCTGCACATGTTCGCATCATCTGCATCATCAGCAAATGTCCGCACTCAAATTTTGAGCATGCTCAAAATATGAC
>JAVSBU010000095.1:4744682-4755083 GCA_033118015.1 Loricariichthys derbyi | reverse complement strand
AGGATGAGTCAAAATATGAATCTCGCCAAACAGAAGCACATAAATTATCTCCAAGAGATTGGAGCACACTGACTAAAACTGCAGTCACTGACAAAAATAAAGAAGTGTTAAATGATGGTAAAGTTACTGAGGTGACTCAGCAGACAGAATCTCAAGAAGGAAGGCTTAAAGTGATAGACAAGCAAAAATCTCAAGTCCAAAAAGTTTCTAAAATTGATGGAAATGAGACACTTCTGCAGGCTACTGAGAATCAACCTAACACGTCTAGACGAGATCAGAAAGAGCAGCCTATGTATAGCAGTGCCCTTAAGCAAGAAGCAGTTCCAGCCAAGCATATGTCACGCTCTCCAGCTCAGAGGATTCTTAGTGAAGAGAAATCTGTTGTCAAGATAGATCAGACTTCTTCTAACCCACCTGCAATGTACAATGCAAATCATACAAAGCACTCACCGTTTTTTGCAAATGAAAAGGACACTCCAAAATATGATGAAAAAACAGCAAACCTTTCAGATCAACCTGAAGCCCTTGATCGTTTTGTGAAGAAACAAACAGAACAGCCATCAAATGAAAACACAGATAAACTTACTTTCAATAAATATTCTCTGAAGTTTGAACATGTTGGTGAAACTGGTGTCCCTGCAGTAAAACAGGCAAATGTTTCACAAAAAGACGAACAGACTGAAAGTAGACCCAGTGGTGACAATGGAACTGATAATCAGATAACAAGTATTGAAGGGATGAATCCACCAAAGTCATGTAATCATGTGTATGGTAAACACACCCCAGAAAATCACAGATTGGAAAACCAAGACAAAAGAACACAAATGGGCAGCACAGCTAAAACAAATGTTTCTCCAAAGCTTCAGCAGAGTGAAAACGCTCAGGTGATGGGAACAAAAAATGCAACCAACGAATCAGGACACCAAATATTAAACCAAAATAACGCAGAAAGAACCAAACCTGGATCTTCTGATGACAGCAAACATTTTCAGGCTATGCCCTCAGAAGAAGATGAACATCTACAGAAGGTTGATAAGTCAACATGGAAAATCAAAGATTCAAAAAATCAGGATAGTCAAGTGACAGATGAAGCTAAAACAAAAGGCAACAATCAACAACTTCAACATTACAGTGAAGGTCAAACCCAAATGTTAAATGGCAATCAGGAACAGACTGGCAAGAGACCCACAGAAAAGAAGCAATCTAATAACGATAGCATAAAAACAAACACAAGTGTCTCGGGCCCTGAGAATGAGAAGCCAGAAAATAAGTGCCATCCACCAAACAGTCCTCTTGTTCTGGATAAAAGTTCTGACAAAACAGAACCAGCATCTGAAAGTTGTATCATAAACATTGCTAGCAAGGAAGCCGATGCTACAACAGATGAACCTGTAATATATAATATATGTGTATCAAGCAAATCAGATGCTGTTTCAGAGGATGAACCAATCATATTTTCCATTTCTGTTTCAAGCTTTTCTGATTCTTCCATGGCAGACTGTTCTGTAAACCACAACAGCTATAGTATTGGTCAAAAACAGTGTTCAACAGAGCAAGTTGAAAAGGTGGAAGAACAATTTGACAGCAAAAATGAAGAAACAGAAAGAGACTCCCCTGAAAGTAAAGCAGATGATAGCAAAGTGTCAAAAGTATTTGAGGCACAACCTGATAAAGGAAATAAATCACCTACAACTAAAGATAAACATGAGTATTCTAGATCAAGTGAATTAGACAATCTTAATTTATCTTATGAGAAACTCTTGGTAAAATATGGCCTTGCTAATAACGATACAGTTCATATGAAGACAGAGCAAAAGGAAATGACAAAAGAAAAGGAAGAATCAACGCACAAACTTTCTGAAAGCATACAGAAAAGCACAATGGATGATGACCATGCTTCCTCAGAAAAAGAGTTGGTGTCTCTTGGTATCAACAAAAATCATTCTGCAGAGGAACCTCGTGAACTTTCAAAGGAACCTGAGGGAGCCAGAGAACATAGTGTTAAGCACTCAACAGATGATTGTCCCATGATGAATGAAGAGTGCAATGAAAGAGGTGTTGGATTGATGGGAAATAAAAACATTGAATATAAAGAACATCATGCTGAAAACAGAACACAAATGAAAATACAAGATGTCCCTGCAAGACAGAAGATACCAGAGGTCGTACCAAAAAGTGATGGAAGCCTAGTTAATCAGTCTACTGTGGCATCAAAGCAAGTCATGACAAATAGTAATGTTCAAGAGAAGGAAAACAAGAAAGTCAGACAGGAAGGTCAAACAACAGAGAAAGAACTGAAAGAGGATGACAATGAAAAGGAAGTTAACAATGCTCAGAATGGACACGTGAAATGCAGAGTTGATAAAGAATGTGCTGCTGGAAATAAGTCAACAGCAAACAGTAGTTGCTTGGAAGATGAATTGCCATCTCCCAGTTCTACATTTTCTGTGAAAGTTGGTAAAAATCAAACAATGGTTAGATCTGAAGTAGAAGTAGCAGATATGCCTCTAGTTGAGAGCAGTCAGATTGCTCTTAATCAGTCAGTTATGACAAATAATAAAAAGCTACAAAATAGAACACAAGAGGAATGTGAAAGAGATGCCGATAAACCAAGGAAAGGATCTACTTCAACCAAAGTTAACAAGGCTGTGAAAAACAATGCAAAAGAATTCTCTGAACAGGAGCATTCCAATTTCATGAAAAGAATTGAAATAAAAGGGAGTATGGGAACTGTTTCGCAGAACAGAGTTTCCATATCCACTAGCAAAAATGATGCACTGGCAGTAGAAGACAATCCAACAAAATCACCATCTGCTCTGACCTCTACAGTGGATGAGTTAAAACCAGAAACTAAGAAATGGATACGGGAACCAGAAGAGAAACACAGAGAAACTGTAGAAGCCGAACTCACTGCTGGACATATGGATAATTCTATGATGGTATCATCTTTGAGTAAAGAATCCAGTAACTGTGAGCATCTTAAGGAGAAAACAGCTGAGCTACATGACAGAAAGGAGGCCCACGGTGAACAACATACTGAAAAAGCTAGACAAAGAACAACTGAACTTAGTGCTGTGATAGTTAAAGATAAAACTATTAGAGGGGACATGAAAAGCAATGAGGACGTTCTAGTAGACAAGGGTGCAAATCACCTTAGTTTATACCAGTTGCAACCACAGGAAGGTTTTATTACAGACAGGATAAGAAATACCTATGATAAAGGGAGCTCTGTTGGATCTAGTCAGTATAGTCATTACCACAGTACAAAAGATAACATGAATACTGAGAAAGAAAAGAGAACAAGTAAACCAGAGATATCAGCCTTGGCTGACTATGCTAGACTGAGAGTAATCTCTGCTGAAGATGACACCACTACTGAAAAGGATTTACTTCAAAAAATGAACACCCATCAGAAGTATAAACTATCAGCTGTGGAACCATACAAAGGTGCACATGATATGTCCATGGTCGTGAGTGGAACAAAGAAAAATAAAGAGGTGACTTCAGTCAAGAAATATGATCATAATCCAGCAAAGCCTTTAAAATTCCAGGAAAAAGAAAGTTCCTTATTCCAAAGAAACAAAACCACAGATGGACAAATTACAAAAGACCATACTCAGTGCTCACCCAGTGCCGAGATCAGTGCACATCCAAAATCTGGCTCATTGTCTAAAAACATAGATGATAGAGCGTTGGTTGATACAACAAGTGCCAATGACACAAAATTAACAAATCAAATGCAATCAAACAATAAAGCGTACCTGGCTCAACATTGTGGATCCCAACAGGCTGAGGGTAAGAATGATACACTGACCAAATTAAAACATCCAATTCATACCAAAATGCTGTCAAAGCAGGTTTCTCCTCATGAAACTAACCCAGAATCGTTACCCGATTCTCAAACGAAAAACACAGTAGACAGCAGACTTAATAAAACAAATAAGGAAGCACCAGTGTCACCAGAAATGAATGTGGTGTCACCAGACATGAATGCCAAAGATAAAACAGACGAACTCCAATACTATATCGTTAATGCAATGGAAAGTGAGCCAAAACCAAAAGATTTACAAGAACCATTTCCGCTAAGTCACACAACTAATTCAAATAAAGAGATATCTGAAAATTCTCCTACAGTTCCACGGTCTAACACCACTTCTCCAGCAATGGGAAAGCCCACAATGTTCAGAGTTAAAGATAACACAAACAGAAGTCCTTCGGTTATTAAAACTGTTAGGCCACGCTTTCATAGGTCATTGTCTGAAGAATTTCTAATAGGATCCCCAAAAAAGGAGATTTGGTGTGGTTTAGAAAAAGTCCAAGTAGAAGAAGAAACTCAGCATGATCAAAAAGAGTCTTCTGACCCTCCAGTATCACATGAACCATCAGTGGCTTATTGTCGACTCCCTAAAGCTAAAGAAATCCAATCCAACAACATTTTGTGTTCACCAGAGTTTTTAGGAGCAAAGGAACGAAAAACCCTCCCCAAAACTAAACAACTAAATGAAGAAGATGAAACTCAGGAAGTTATCAGCAAAACATCAGAAGATGTGGCAGGTTTAAGCGCTTGTACAGCTTCACATGTCTTTAAACCTGCAAGTAACAGAGGTATTGATGCAAGGCCTGAATCTGAATTAGTCTGCTTTGAAAGACCTGAATCAGCCTGCTCTGAAAGACCTGAATCAGTTTGTAGTGACATTAGACCGCTGAGCAAGCCACCTGTGGTTCCTCCCAAAACTGAGAAAGCCCTTCGGCGTGCTAAAAAACTTACTAGCAGGAGGATAAAAAAAGTAGAAACCAAGATGACATCTGAAGCTCAAGGACAGCTCGAGAGCAAGTCCATCCGAGCTTCTGCCAGTTTGCCCACTTCACCTATGGAGATCATGGCGACAAATCAAATGGCACATGCCTCACCTCCGATACCCCATTACCATGTTGAACCAAATTATGCACCCCCTATCCCTAACATTATGACTCATTCTTTCCCAATGACTCAAAGAAAACTCCTACAAGACCCAAACTCAGGACAATACTTCATGGTGGACATGCCAGTGCAGGTCAAGACAAAGACATTTTTTGATCCTCAGACAGGTAAATATCTACAACTTAATGTGTCCCAAGGTGCCCAGAACACCATATCACAACCGGCTTCTGTAGAGGTGCTGGGTCACCCATGTGTGGTGTACCCTGGATTTTTGCCCATGTCTGTATCCGTCTCATCTGTACCTTCTTTGAGGTCATCATCTCACTTGTCAGCACCAACCACTCTCGTGGAGGGACAACAGAAGCTAGAACTAAATCAAGAGTTGAATGAATCTGCAAATTATCAGCCAGAGCATCACAAAAATATTAAACAGTGCAACAAACCTGGTTTTGAGACACATGAACAGACTTTACACTCTGACAGTAATGCCAAACTCACTTCAAGACGCACAAACATCATAAAAACGACTGAACTGGAGGACTTTGCAGTAGAAAACTTGTGACTAATACTGGCCGACTAATTTAAAGTAAATACTGTATGTATACCTGTGCACAAATGATAAACTATGGATGTATAGCTGACTTTTTAAGTAAGAACTTATTTAAGGTTTCATTAAATATGTTGTTATGCTGTTTAAGAATTTTTTATAGCTTATTGTGAAATGGTGCTGTTTCTTTATAGTTAAGTTATAGGAAAAGCAAGACAATGTATTTTGTGCTCATGACAAATCTGTTAAACAGTGAAAGTTAAAAATTCAAAGTGTCAAGTCATATAGTCTCCATACACCATCTAATTATTAGAGGAAACATCAACAACCAGAGAGTCATCAAAATTTCTGTTAACTAAAAAGTAAAGAGATGACATGGCTTTGGTAGTCTGTAAAAATACACATTACAAAGTAATAGCAATATAAAAATCAGGTGCTCCTACCACATTTTAAAATAAAAAAGTGTCAATAGTATGTATGAAAACATGTCCACACTGTATAAAACTCTTCTAAAAATAGAAGCATGTAGCCTGTTTTCAGAGCAGAAGGATAAGTGGATCTGCACAATAGATCACTCTAGTGGTCTCAGGCAGTACTGAACACATTCAGCCTAAATTATTACCCAACTCTTGTGCCCCTTGAGTGTTTAAGGAATCTAACATTAAGGGAAACCTGTAATAAATGGCACAGTTGTCATCATTTTTTTAAACTAAAATGAAATATAATTAATATAAAAAATTGACAGCTATTTTAAAACCTCCAAACAACATGTTCTAAGATGTTGCTATGTTAACTAACTAGAAAAAAGTAATCCACATTTTTTGTTCTAATTAGAAATTCAGTCAACTTCTATCTTTTTTATATAAGAAATGAACTGATGAAAAGGACACAATCCAATATATGTACATTACATTATTTTACATTTTATGTAAAAAAACAGAACACATTGCATTCTAGCTAAAGGGAAATGCTATACAGTTGCAGTCTTACAAACTCTCTGCACCGCCATCATGAACATCTGGTTGGGAAATCCAACTCTCTATGCTAAATGTACAGTATTCATTAACTTTATGGGGTGCTATTACACATGAAAGCAATAGATTCAAAGTCAAAGTCAAATTTATTTCTATAGTGCATTTTTACAATGGAGCATTGTCTCAAAGCAGCTTTACAACTATAGATCATTTTGTAATATATATGGATATACCCAAATTGAGCAAGCCTTTGGCAACAGTGGAAAAGAAAAACTCCCTAAATGTTATTAGGAAGAAACCTTGCGGACCAAGATTCAAAACGGAGCCATCATCATTGGGCTTAATGGTATTTATATGAATTAACCAAGTTATCTAATTAGTAAGTTTACAGAAATAACTTAAACAAACCAAATAAATGAATATAATCAGACAATTATAAATGTTTTAGTTTGGTACATAAAGTCATTTTAGGATCTTGCATCCTTGGCGGGAAAGTCTTGGTGGCATGACCTCATTTGATTGAAGGAGGGAGAGTTACTCTCCTCTGCAGTCTGAATATGGTTGGGCTGGTGTTTAAGAACAGCTTGGTTGGAGATGAGGCAGAAGAGCATTTCGGTGAGGGACCAGGGTGGATAAACACCACAGCATATGAGCTGCTCTGGGCACTTGAACACAAGCTTGGAGAAAAAAAGAGAAATTGTAGTTAGGTATTATTAAGAGTACAGAATCTATTAACAGAAAAACTTTGTGCGATTGAGTACAGCATGAGACTCTGGCAGCAATAACTATGGCAGCATAGCTAAAAGGTGTTTAAAAGTTAAGCACCAGAGGGAAACACAGCCAAGAGGGATCACATGAGACATCAGCAACCAACAAAACTGTGTGCATGCATAACAGAGACAGGGAGACATCAACCAACACTGATCATGAATTCCTGCCCTTAATCTAACACAAGGATGCACAACTTAGGAAACGGACCGAAGCCTAGGCCAGCCGGACATCACTCCAAGCACTCCCATCCAAAGGCCAAGGCATGACAAGGCAGACAGGCCCGACATGACCCTGGATTCCAGAGCTAGGGATTCAAGCCACACATCCCAGCATAAGTCTAATCAAACGCCTTAGTAAATAAGTATGATTTATTTTAAGCCTAGACTTAAAAATTGAGAGACTGTCTGAATCGCGAAAGAATGGTCCGACTTTATTTCATAGCTGGGGGGCCAAGTAGGAGAAAGCCATTCCCCTGCTGTAATTTTTTTAAATCTAGGAATTGAAAGAAGTCCTGTACCTTGTGAATGAATGTGAATTGGATTGTAAGACTCTTAGAGTTCATTCAGATACTATGTGGTCAGACCATGTAGAGCTTTATATGTTACTAGAAGTATTTTGTAATCATTGTGGAATCTAACTGGTAACCAGTGTAGAGACTACAGAACAGGACTGATATGATCAGACTTTCTGGATCTAGTTAGCACTTCAGCCAATGCATACTGAAATAAATGAAGTCTATTTATAGATTTGCTAGAGCATCCGGTAAATATTGCTTTACAGTAGTCTAACCTTGAAGGTATAAATGCATGAACCAGTTTCTCATCATCTATGAAAGACAGTATATTTCTAATTTTAGCAATATTATGCAGATGAAAGAAGGTCAAGTTATATCTAAACCAAGAAAGTGTCAGTCCCTTAATACCTACAGTGTTTTCTAATCTATTTAATAAAATATCATGATATATAGTATCAAATACTGCACTTAGATCCAAGAGAACAAGAAAAGAAACACATGCATTATCTGAGGACATTAATAAATCATTAAGTACTTTAATTAATGCAATTTCAATACTATGATGGGGCCTAAATCATGACTAAAATGTTTTATAAATGTTGTTACTTTGGAGGTAACTACACAGCTGTCAGGTGCCAACATGGGGAGTCTGGCGTGAGCTTGACATCATGGCTGAATGCAGCAAGGCTTTTTGTGTTCTGCACATGCACAATCGGCGCCTACAGACTCAATAATAATCAGCCTCGCATATTGGATTCAGCTGTGGCCGGCTTTTAAAAAGCAAGTTGTGCGGATCATTCCTCATTGGGCCATTGTCAAGGTAAGACGCATTTAACATCTGTCAGCCCGACAATCAAACTGATCCACCATGGCTCGTGCAGCCAATATGTGGCGTTTTTTGACGGGGTTTTTATTTGAAGCGTGGCTTCCATCTTTACACGTTAGGCATGTCCCAAGCTGGTGCGTTGCATCCTGCAAATATGCACACAATTGCAGGTTGCGCTCGTGGGTGCATGCACCAGTCTTGCTCTTAGCACCAGAGAAGGTGAGGGACGACGGTAACACCCTTTCTTTGAAGAGGGAGGGTGGAGTAAGGTCAGGAGGCCTGAGGTCCGAAAGGGTTTAGCATGATAGTGTAGGGACAGTTAATTGCAATCTGTGCCACCCGGACCCACTCGGCACCCCCTGTGCTCCCCATGTGGTCGTCCAGGCAGTAACGGACCTAAAGGATCCACATGGGGATATTGCAGGTTAGCCGCTGTCATAGGTGGGTCATTGTTCAGGGCCTGTCCCTGCAATGCACCCTGCCGGACCTTGCTTGGTCCTCCCCTTCGTCCCAGTGGGTGGCCAGTTCCGGACATCCAGCTGTAAAAACAATTTCTACATGGGTGTGGCTGGCCAGACCAGTCTGCCGGCCATAAATCCGGGTCCACTTCACCTTGGACATGTCCTAGTCATCGCTACGCACCCTAGCCCTGTCGGCCTTATGGGGAGAGCCGTTTTTGGCACATTTGATTTTCTTTTTGGGCTTTGTTTTGTTACTTTGCTTTCGTTTCTTTCAGTTTCCTTATTTACATTAAATAAAGCCTACCCTTATTTATGAAGCCGTCTATGTTTGGGTCCTCCTTTTTACACCTTGTCCTCCATATTGTGACAACAGCTTCTGATAAACAGCTTTTTCCAGGATTTTGGAGAGGAAAGGCAGATTTAAAGTTGGTCTATAGTTAGACAGCAAATTATGGTCAAGGTTGGCTTTTTTAATCAAAGGTTTAATAACAGCATACTAAACCGGCCACTAGGGAACACTAGCCAGTATGTCTTTTGTGCTGGTCCCAAGCCCAGGTAAACAGAGAGGGTTGTGTCAGGAAGGGCATCTGACGTAAAACACTTTGCGAAAACTAACATGCGAGGTCATATAACTAACATCACACCAGATTGGTAGAGGCCTGGGTTAACAACAACCCCACCGGTGCTGTTGACAAACAGGGTGCTGGAGGAAACTGTGCTATTGTTAGTCAAAGACCACGAGGAGGGAAACAAGTGAGGAGATAAAAAGAGAAGAGGAATGTCAAGAGTGTAGGACTGAGGGTTGCAACTCTAAATGTGGGGACAGTGACAAGCAAAGGTAGAGAGCTGGCTGACATGATGCAGAGAAAGAAAGCAGATGTTTTGTGTGTCCAAGAGACCAAGTGGAAGGGCAGCAAGGCGGAAAGCATTGGAGCAGGGTTTAAACTGTTTTACCATGGTGTGGATAGAAAAAGAAATGGAGTAGGGGTGGTCTTGAAAAAGGAGTTAGCAAAGAATGTTGTAGAGGTGAACGAGTGTCAGATAGGGTGATGTGTCTGAAGGTTGAAGTAGAAGGTCTGATGTTGAATGTTGTCAGTGGGTATGCTGTTGGATGTGAGGAAGAGGAAAAAGAGAAGTTCTGGAAGGATCTAGATAAAGTGATAGTGAGTAGTCCCAGGGAGAAGAGAGTGGAGATCGGAGCAGATCTTAATGGACATATTGGTGAAGGAAATAGTGAAGATGAGGATGTAATTGGTAGGTTCGTTGTCAAGGAAAGGAACCAGGAAGGACAGATGGTGGTGGATTTTGCGAAGAGGATGGAAATGGCTGTAGTCAACACTTATTTCCAAAAAAGGGAGGAACATAGGGTGACTTATAAGAGTGGAGG
>JAVSBU010000095.1:4693413-4706322 GCA_033118015.1 Loricariichthys derbyi | reverse complement strand
ATTGGGATCAAAATGCTTTCATTATGTTTAATAAATGATTTTTCAGTTAGTGAGACCGCATACCTGAAGTGGCTTGTAGAAATCCACCCTGGTTTTCTGGAAAAAAGCTGATCCATGTACGTCTAATGGCACCATTCTTTTGAAGAGTATACGTTGATATTCCCAAAGATCTGTTGGCAACATTCGTGAAATCTCCAACTACACAATAGTTTGGCGTTTCGTTTTGTTTACACTACTATGAATCACAACGACTCCCGTAACCGACGTCATCACCCACGATTTTCCGAAAGTTGCCGAGCGCGCAATCCGGACTTCCGGTTCATAGCAGACGCTGGTCAAAATTAATTTTTTCTTAAAATCCATAGATTTAAATTTCACTTTGTCGAGAGATATATGATATGGATGTTATTAGGATTCAATGGTGAAAAGATAGTTTTGTGATGAATTTGCCCTTTAAGGCATTGTCTTTTTGTGTTTAGGGTTATTGTGGTTCCCTGATCAGTGTCTTCCTGACTCAGTCATCCAGTTTGGAAGGATGTTTTACCACATAGTGATTCAGTGATAGTGTGTGCCTAGGAACCCTGTGCTCCCAGGATCTAGTCTCCTGTCACAGTATCACAAACGCACACACTCCTCTTCATATGTGCTTGCTCATAATAAGAGCCATATATTTTTAGTTATATTAAGTACAATATATAGTAAATAATTATGTGGGAATTTTGTTCTTTCCATAAAGAATGGTTTTGCCTCTAGGGTGCCAAGTGGGAAAAACCAGTATCATTTTGTCTGGGATCAAATCAGCTGCCTCTCGTGACAGTTCATACTTTCAGACAGCATAAACTGTTATTTTATCTCCTTGAAATGAAAGCTATCACGAAGACAATTGTGTTCAAAATTTGTAGCACCTCTATTCACTTTGGAGTTTAAATATGTCGAATGACAGGGATGTCTTTCCGATCCACTCTGATGTCTCTAGCAGTGGGTTTGGGTGGTTGCCTTCTTGTAATCTGTGTTTGGCTGCATTTAAAGTGTGTCTAATGGTAAATTGCTTTGGTACCCTAACACACACAGTTGCATCGTTAGAGGGAATTGAAATGGGTAATGTAGGAAAGGGAGGAGGTGTTTATATGTCTGTGTGTGAGGTGTAAAGGCAAGATTTCAAAGCTATTACACCTAAACGATGACAGAAGTGGTGAAAGAAATACAATATAAACCTGCTGCTGGGAGGTCACAGTGCAGTGTGAATGGAGTTCTGTGTGGGATGAGGGAGCAGTGGCTGCTGTCATATCTGCTTTGTCTATTGCTCAGAGTGGTTGACTCTAATTGTATAGGGGTGTGCTGATGTCTGACAATGATTTCTTTTATGTGCTGTACATATGATTGAGAAATAGCATGAGAGATACAACCGGAGATGTCAAAGATCACCAAAGTTTGAGTGATTATCTCTTTCTTCTGCTACAAGAACTAATTACAGACTTTGTGTGTGTGTGTGTGTGTTTTTTATTGTGAAAAGTGAATTTGTGAGAGTGTTTTAATATGTGGAAATTTTAGAGGGTACACAGGCTAGTCTTGGGCTGATACACGATATTATCTATTAAAGCAAATTATCACCAGAAGCATCTAATATGATCCCTTTTGTTATAAACTTTTAAAATATGCTTGTACATTATTTTATGAGGAAACACGAACCTAAACTACTGCAGCATAGAGCTTGCAGAAACTGAACCAAACACATTGCTCATTAAATGGTTTTATCCAAACACTCAAGGGCTGCACTTACTTGCACTTGTGCATTCGGGAATTGTGGCAGGTCCCCAAATTCTCTCTCACACACACACACACACACACACACACACACACACACACACACACACACACACACACACACACAGAAATAGGTGGTAACTATAGACGTTAACTTCAAAAAGTCCCCCAAAACCACACTTATGGGTTTTTCTGATACCTAATCACCCACAGTAATACATAAATTAAAAACACATGAACATTAAATAAAAACCATAAAAGATTAGGTGACTGAACCATGCAATGCACGCTTGGACCAGGACACACCCCATTGGAGGAAATAGTGGTGCAACAATATCATAAACTAATTAACTACAAATATATATGGCACTTGATAATATTTTAAATTAGAATTTCAGTCTGATAAAGAAGGCGGGGGTCAATGCAAATTAAACAGAACTCTGCTGCCATTACTAGTTCCAGCATGCAATGGTCTTATTTTATTATTTGTACTTACCGTTTTCATATGTTTGCAGTCTAAATGTTCTCGTGTGTGGTTTGAAAACGTGAGAGAAATTTCCCATTGACTTAACATTACGGCCACCTTCGGACGGCCATAACTCTGACAATTTTTGAGCTAGAAACATCAAATTCAGCACACATGGTCCATGGGGCACCCTGACCCGGCAATTGAAATCACGGTATGATCGGGCACTCCGGTCACTTTTTAACACGGCCACAATTTCCGGCCAAAGGAAACCCATTGAGCACAATGTTATTTGGCCGTTTTTTTGACGCTTAATTTTGCCCTCAGTTTTCGAGATATCGACACGGGACAAACACCGAAACGTGCAGAATTCTCAGGACACGGTTGCTTGTACACAGCTAAGAATTCGAACTATGCGTGAAAACGCAAGAAAAACTTCCCATTGACTTAACATTACGGCCGACTTCCGACGGCCGTAACTCTGACACTTTTTCAGCTAGAAACATGAAAATAGGCATGCATGGACCGGTGAGCACCCTGACCCGGCACTTGCATCGTGGCAATCACACTCGCATTTTCTGCAGGAAATGCACCTCTCTTGTTGTTGTTGTTGTTGTTGTTGTTGTTATTTTGTAGTGTTTTTCTCTGTGGATGTGTCCTGGTCATGTGTTGCTCACATGGAGCACCTTCAAAATTAATTTATTACACCATAATGTAGATTATCTTGATAATTTGTGAGTCAATAATCATTTGTCTAGCTTTGCATTATTGGCCAAGCTTAATGGAGACAAATATTAAAAAATAAGCCTGATTTGTTATATAGTTAGTAAGAGGTATATCAAACTTGGGTCTGCTGCAATGTGTATAATCATGCAATCTGTAAGTATTATCATTTAACAAATTTATATTTATGGTGTGTTCAGCTAATGCACATTCGTACAGTGTTTAAGCTTCTCTTGAATGCTGTTTTCAACCAGTGAGCAATGACAGTGCCTGGAAGGAAGCACAGTGCATAAAGTATTGCCGTATGATAGGACTGAAATATGATTTAAGAATGTGCCATTTATTCATTCATTTTCATACCCCCTTAACCCAAGTCAAGCTTACAAGGAGTTCAGGCATTACCAGCACAGGACACAAGGTGGGAACCACCTTGCAGGGCATGTACACACACTTAGTCTAAAATGAGACACATTTAAAGACACCAGTTGATGCCTTTGCATGTCTTTGGAATGATGTCTTGAGAAGAAACCCACACAGACACTGAATGAAAATGTGAACTCCACGAAGATGGAGAAACATCTTCGTGTGTGGGCTGCAGCTGGTACCTGAACATAAACTCGGAGGAAAAAAAAAGAAAAAATGTAATTAGGTGTTGTTCAGAGCACATAGTATATTAACAGAACAATTTTGATCCACTAAGTACAGCATTAGACTCGAGCAGCAGTAACTATAGCAGCATAGCTACAATGGGAAGAACCAGAAGTTAACACCGCCAAGAGGGATCACATGAGACATCAGCAACTGGCCTCCCCAGCAATCAACAAACCTGACTGATCACACGAGGCACAGTCTGCTACAATCATATCTGATTTACCCATATTTTCTTTATTGATTTCTTTATAGATATGTTACTGTCAATTCTATCTCTTGACCCCAGTGTCAAATAAAGACTATGACACTATTTTTATGAAGTCTTCTTTATATCCTACAAGTACACACGCAGCAGAGTAGTTTTATAATTGCTCTGTCAGAGGAAAAGGTCAAGCATTATTGTGGTATATCACTATCATCAACTGTTAGATGTGTAAACCTTAAAAGGCCTCTTTGTATCGTCCCTCTCCATGGCAGCAGAGAAAGTTTCCTCATCACCCTTCTTTAATGAAAATGAAAAATGTTATATATAAAATTATAAAGGTATAAAGGCATTTAGGTGATGCTTTAAAATAAACAAAATGAAATACTGAGTGTTGGAATAGCTAAAAAATTAACTTTTTGCTTAGGAAATTCCACTTACCACTTACATAAAATGCATTCAGAAAGTCTTTAGACCCTTTCAATTTATTCACATTTTATGTTGAGGCCCTGCGCTAAAATGGAAAAAAATAACTGACAACTAATGACAAAGTGAAAACAGAATTTTAGAAAATTTAGCAAATTTATTAGAAAGGTAAAACTAAAAAGTATTCTGTGCTTTGCTTTGACACTTGAAATTTAGCTCTGGGGCCTCCAGTTTCTCTGATCGTCTTTGAGATGTTTCTACACCTTGAGTCCACTTGTGGTAAATACGACATGACAATTGAACATGATTTGGAAAGACATACACCTGTCTGTATAATGTCTCATAGCTTGCAATGCATATTAGAGGGAAAAATTCCATTAGGAGGAAAACTGCCTGTAGAGATCAGATTGTGTGGAGGCACAGATCAGGAGAAGGCTACAAAAAATGTGCTGCACTGTGCAGTGGCCTCCATTATTTTTAAATGGACGAAGTTTGGAACAAGCAGAACTCTTGGTAGAACTGGCCACCCCACCAAGCTAATCAGCAAGAGGGGCCTTGGTAAGAGAGGTGAACAAGAACCCAATGAGCCCCAAAGAGATGTGTGAATGGGTAAAACTTACAGGCCAACCATTACTGCAGGACTTCACCAATCTGCTCTTTATGAGAGAGTGGCCAGACAGAAGCCTTTCCTCCATAAAAGACACATGAAAGCCCACCTGGAGTTTGCAAAAAAGGACCTAAAGGGGACTCAGACTGTGAGAAAAAAGATTCCCCTGTATGATGAAACCAAGATTTTTTGGCATTAGCTCCAAGTGCCATGTTTGTAGGAAACCAGACACTGCTCATCACCTGCCCAATACAAACTCTACAGTGAAACATGGTGTTGGCAACATCATGATGTGAGTTTGTCAGTGGCTGGGACAGTGAAAGTGGTCAGAGTTGAGTGAACACTGAAAAGTACATCAAAGTACAGAAATATTAATGAAAACCTGATTGAGTGCTCAGGACCTCAAACATGGCCAAGAATTCAATTTCCAACAAGTGACCCTAAAAATAGTCAGGACATCAAAGGAGTGGCTTAGGGAGAACTCTGTAAATGTCCTTGTACCTCCAACTGAATCCAATCGAATATCTCTGGAGAGACCTGAAAATGGCTATCCACTGACAGTCCCCATCCAACCTGACAGAGCTTGAGAGGATCTGCAGAAGAAATGCAAGAAAATTCCCAGGTGTGCAAACCTTGTGGCATCGTACCCAAAAATAATGGAGTCTGTAATCACTGGCAAAAGGTGCTTAAACTATGTACTGAGTAAAAGGTCTGAATTGGAGCTGGTGCTGAGATAAGCGGCGCGATGAATCAATCTTGTGGCTGGAAGAGAGTTACAGCCACGTCAGGCTAGGTTGCCCACCCAGCACCGTGTAGGTATTAGCAGTTGGCAGCACACAAGCTGATATTTGGGCTACTGTTGTCACACACGCACACCAGTACTGGGAGCAAGATAAGAGAAAATCATGACAGACAAAGGAAACGAAAATCTGAGTGACAGAGTTACTGACGAAGACGGTCCCAATGGACACAACCCATGGCTCAAAAGGAGATTTCCTGAAAAGATAGAATTTGATAGTGTGGAGATATAATTTTTTAAAAATCTGACACAAAGCATAAATGTGCACTGAAAATTGTTGAAAGCATACAAAAAACAGGTAAAACCACTGATCTTTTTAACATGTGAAGTAGTTCCATCCTTTACAGTATCATACACAAGCAAATGCTGATGAAATATTGATTCCCCTAAAATTAAACAACCAGTACAATACCTGCCAAACAATAACTGAATATGTTCTCTTTCTTTGGAAAATGAAGAGAGGTTGTGAAATACTCAGTGGTGCTTGAAAGTTTGTGAACCCTTTAGAATTTTCTGTATTTCTGCAAAAATATGACCTAAAACATCATCAGATTTTCACACAAGTCCTAAAAGATAAAGAGAATCTATTTAAACAAATGAGGAAAAAATATTATACTTGGTCTTTTATTTATTGAAGAAAGTGATACAATATTACATGAGTGGCAAAAGTATGTGAACCTCTAGGATTAGCAGTTAATTTGCAAGTGAAATTAATCAGGTGTTTTCCATCAATGGGACGAAAATCAGGTGTAAGTGGGCACCCTGTTTTATTTAAAGAACAGGAATCCATCAGTCTGCTTTTACAACACATTTGTGGAAGTGTATCATGGCGCAAACGAAGGAGATTTCTGAGGACCTCCAAGAGAGTTGTTGCTCATCAGACTGGAAAAGTTTGCACAACCATCTATAAATAATTTGGAATCCAGCAATCCACAGTCAGATTGTGTACAAATGGAGGAAATTCAAGAGCATTGTTACCCTCCCCAGGAGTGGTCGACCAAGAAAGATCACTCCAAGAGCAAGGTGTGTAAAAGTTGGTGAGTTCACAAAGGATAACTTCACAAAGGGTAAATTCTAGTCAACTGAAGGTGTCTCTCACATTGGCTAATGTTAATATTTGTGAGTTCGCCATCAGAAGAACACTGAACAACAATGGTGTGCATGGCAGGGTTGCAAAGAGAAAGCCACTGCTCTCCAAAAAGAACATTGCTGCTCATCTGCCATTTGCTAAAGATCACATGGACAAGCCAGAATGCTGTTGGAAGAATGATTTGTGGACAGATGAGATCAATATAGAACTTTTTGGTTTAAAAGAAAAGCATTATGTTTGGAGGAAGGGACCCACTGCATTCCAGCATAAGAACCTTATCCCATCTGTGAAACATGGTTGTGGTATTATCATAGTTTGGGCCTGTTTTGCTGCATCTGAGCCAGGACGGCTTACTATAATTGATGGAACAATGAATTCTGAATTATATCAGATAATTCTAAAGGAAATGTCAGGACATCTGTCCATGAACTGAATCTCAAGAGAGCGTGGGTCATGCAGCAAGACAACAACACTAAGCACACAAGTTGTTCTACAAAAAAATGGTTAAAGAAGAATAAAGTTAATGTTTTGGGATGTCCAAATCAAAGTCCTGACCTTAATCCAATCAGAATGTTGTGGAAGGAGCTGAAGTGAGCAGTTAATGTGAGGAAACCCACCAATATCCTAGAGTTGAAGGTGTTCTGTTCTGAGGAATGGGATATAACTCCCCCAAGCCGGTGTGCAGGACTGATCAACAGTTACCGGAAACATTTATGTACAAGTTATTGCTGTACAGGGGGGTCACACCAGATACTGAAAGCAAAGGTTTACATAATTTTTCCACTCACTAATATGTAATATTGGATCATTTTCCTCAATAAATAAATGACAAAGTATAGTATTTTGTCTCATTTGCTTAACTAGGTTCTCTGTCTAATTTTAGGACTTGTGTGAAAATCTGATGATGTTTTAGGTCATATTTATACAGACAATTCTAAAGGGTTCACAAACTTTTCACTGTAACATGCACACCTTCCCAAAAACTCTCCCCCAGGTTTACGAATGCTTGCCGTTCCTTTATAATTAGTATACAATTACCATAATCAATGTCCATGAATAACAAGTAATGACCATATAAAGAAACATTTGGACTGAGGAACACCGCAAAAGTCCTTCAAAAAGGCTCTAGTTCTGATATGGAAATTGATGTTTTATTGTTTTCACGAGTACACAGTGGTGTTCAGGGCCTAAAAAAAGTGGCTTGACAGCAAATTACATGTAAGCTATAAGAATAAATCTACAATCTTCTAGTCCTTCTATTTTCTTACGAATGAGATCGTTATCTCTTGCTTATGTCACTCATCAAACGTCACCCAACTGCTTTTACCTGCATGTTCAGGAGATAACATTTCACTTCACGCATCAATTGTACATTGACTGAATGGTAGAATATCTTATTTATATATGCAAATATATTGCCTAGCCAAAAAAAGGTCACACTAATATTTCGGTGGACCTTTGAATATGGCACGCATTCGATGTGGCATCTTTCCCACTTCTGCAATGTCACAAGTTTTATTTCTATCCAGAGTTGCATTAATTTCAAGATCTTTTATTGATGATGGGAGATTTAGACCACAGCACATCTCAAAGATTCTCAATGGGGTTCAGGTCTGGACTCTTGTGGCCAATCCATTTTTGAAAGTTATGTCTTATGCTCCCTGAATCACTCTTTAACAATTTGAGAGCAATGAATCCTGGATTTGTTATCTTGGAATATTCACGTGCCATCAGGGAAGAAAAAATTAGTTTTTCAAATGTGGGGTTCACTCCCTTTTGTACACTGAACCCTGACTACGTTGGACTGTTGTTTTTCTTATAGTGGAGTAGTGCTTGTCATAACATGGATTAGAACATTACTCAAATGGGGCTATTCACTGTATACCAACTCTACCTCTTCTCAACACATTAAGAGGTCATGGAATTCAAGAAATTAACTTTTGACAAGGCACAGCTGGCAAATGAAATCCGTTCCAGATGACCTCAAAGCTGGCTGAGAAAATGGCAAGATGTGCAAAGCTGTCATCTAAGCAAAAGGTGCCTGCTTTGAAGAATTTAAAATATAAAACATTCTGGGTTGTTTAACACTTTTTTTTTTTTTTTTTTTTTTTTCCCCACTAAATAATTTCATGTGTATTTCTTCATAGTTTGGATGACTTTAGTGTTAATCTACAATGCAGTAGATTTTAAAATAATGAAAAACCACTGAATTAGAAGTGTCCAAACTTTTGATGCCCATGCCATCATGGAAAAAAAATCCATTGATTGAATAACCTGATCATTCAGTATATTCCGGTATCAGCTGACCTCATTCTTTGGGTTCATAACGTTGCTGAACCTAAACCTAACCAACTGTAGCAGAAACACCAGATCATAATATTGCACTCATAGGTGGTGACCTTTTTTGGCGAGGCAGTGCATATCATTAGCTTGTGTCTTGATGCAAACGTAATATGGAAAGCAGAGCGCCAATTCTCCTCTCCACAGCTTTGATACATAATTGTTTAAAAACAACATGATTAAAAAATTATAATAAACTCAGTCAAATCTAAAAGCCAGGAGAAACCTTATCACTATGTTAAAAAAGAAATAAGAATGCGGTTATCAGGAATTACTGGGGAAAAATTGTATCCACTTCAAAATTTTGAGGAGGAAACCCCCGCCCCCAAACAAAAAACTATTAACTCTACTAATATTCTAAAAGCTCTGTGATCTCTCAACAATGCAAGATCAGCTGTTTCCACTGGTTAATATTACACACCCTACGTATGCTTTATGTATTATAGAATCCTTATTCAGAACTCTTAAGTGCAGTGATGTCTAATGACACTTAAAGGTCCCATGGAGTGGTCTTATCGGGGTGTCCGTTATCGATCTGATTGGGTGAATTAAGTGCCACAACAATAAAATCTTGCTTCAACTAGTCAATTTTATGGTATTTAGTGCAATACAATAGACCACTCACCGAATTCTTGCTGAGAAGCTCTGAGATCGGAAATTGGTCAGTGCGTGACGTAGCGTTCACGATGGGTCAGATTTTCCATGTGAAATAGGTCACACTACAATTTTTACCAATTTGTGTTCCCCACACAAGATGAATCTTCTTTATCCGTGACCAAAGCAGCGTCCTTATTTTCCCCGCGTCGCTACAGTATGAATCTTTTTTTCTGCAGCATATGACGTCATGTTCTTCTGCAGTATTCGGTAATTTCCGTGACAACTGAAACTCTAACTCTAGGTAATGATTTTGAGTGGTGTTTACCAAATTTTAACAGGTTAAACAAAAACAATCGGCAAAACGTTCAGCGGCAGTCAACACCATTTACTCGACTCTACCCATTCAGCTTAAGTAGATATGAGCAGTAAATGGTACCTTTAATTAATCGCTTTACATGCTTTAATCAGTTTTGTCACATAAGAATAAGGACAATTAAGAGATTGCTAAACTATGCATGTATGAATGCGAGGGGGGGATAATTCCTTAAGCTATTGTTTACATTTCATTACGTTTAGGTCTTTGTGATATGTTTAATGATGTAGACAGCATGTACTTTAGAGTAGCATAAAGTTATATGCTTCTCTTACTACAACCGTTAATCATTTTCCCTGTGCTGTTGTGCTACGATAAAGAGAATTTCATAAATCGAGGATTAAGCACAAGTCATTTTGCATCAAGTAAGTAGCATGATTTTTTAGTAGCATGTGAAAGGTTGTAAATTTGTAATCACAGGTGTTCAAGCTGCTGTATGATTATAACTGTGTGGCAAATGTCATAGAGATGGAGAGAATCTGGCAGTGTGTGAGATGGACAGATTGTGTTGAATGAGTGCCATCTCAGCCTGGTTAGTTGATTGCTCCCTCTCATTTTCTCACTCACTCTCCATTTCTCCTCTCTCCCTTAATACATCCCTATTTGTCCAACATCTTATGCTTTAAATGAATGTATTTTCTTTTATTAAACATTTAGTGACATTTTGGTCACTAAACAAAAATGTTCCGTGTCCACGAATAGGAGCCCCTTGTTGTTCATTTTCAATAAGCTGTAAGAATGAAGAATACAACTGGATTACTGAATCTCAGTCAGTAGTATTGACTTTTGAAAAATGTGTTGGGGGGGAAAAAAGAACAACTTGTAAGGCGGAAAAACTGGTTGCTACTTCTGGTACAGTTGGGGGCCAAAAGTCTGAGATCACTAGAGAATATGCTTGTTTGGACCTTTTTGGAGAAAGATTCATATTGCAGCAGGATAACACAAAATACACCTCAAGGCTTTGCAGCAACTACTATAAGACCAAAAAGATCATGTATTGCTGATCGTTATGGACTGTACTTCACACTAGAAGCTCCTTGGAATATTGTGAAAAAAATGTTTTCCTTTTGGTAGCAGGACGGTATAGTGTTTAGCATTGCTGCCTCACAGCTCAGAGATTCTCAGTTCAATCCCGACCCCAGGCTCCAACTGTGTGGAGTCTGCACATCCTCCCTGTGTCCGTGTGGGTTTTCTCCAGATACTCCGATTTCCTCCCACATTCCAACAACATACATGTTAGATTAAGTGGTGTTTTCAAAGTGTCCTTAGTAAGTGGATGTGCCCTTGGTTGTTTCTGCCTTGTGCCCGGTGTCGCCGGCTAGGCACCAGCTATCATGTGATCCTGACTAGGATAAAGCAGATATGCTAATGAATGAATGTTTTTATTTTCACTAGTGGTCTCATACTTTTGTGTCTGAGTGTATGTCAAAAGACAACAAAGGTGCAAGTCTGCAAATGTGAAACATTTCAAATTATTGGATTTTAATCATGTTAAACACTTATTGGTAAATACACACACAAAATCTAGTTTGGGGACGAGTGACAGGATTGGTGCATGAACAACTATTATGGAATGAGAAATATCTGATTAATGGTTTGTCTAGCGAGCTTTTTTAATCAGTTACAGTCTATTGTATACAGTGTTCAGAAATCTGAGCAGACCAGCTGAATATGACTGACAGTCGACATTTTGTATTTACATATTTTTTTTCCCTTACTCCCAATAACAAGACTTGCTTTGTTTACTCACTGTCAATGTGAGGTTGATATATTTCTTTTTAAGATTCTCATCACCGGTATTGCTCCCTGTCTTTGGCAGCAACTGTAATCACTTCAGCAACTTATTTTTAGCTGTTTGATAATTCACATCTTGAGTAGTTTAATAGATCTGTCAAAAGTGTTCTGCTATATATACTGTAACTACAATCAACTAGCTTATGAGTCGACAAAAGTTTGAATTCTTATACCTGCAATTTGCTGCATAATTAATTTTATGGTCTTTTAATTCTGGAGCTTCTCTTGAATTATGAAGGCTTTATTAATTTGTACAGTCATTTATTTTTAAGAATTAGTAACAGTCATTAATTTTGCAGATAACTTTGCCTTATATGCATTGCTCACTTGTCCTTGTCATTACTTCATTTCTCAAGAGAAAGGTAAATGAAACCAGTATAAAACAGGGGAACATCTCCTATAGTTATTTAGCTTTTGTCTTAAATGTTTCATGGGCTGTGCTGCCCACTAGTGGTAGTTCAAGAAGAAAATTGTGTGGAGGAGAATAGAGAGATGGATGGGAGGGTGTGAATAATGAGGGCAGGCAGACATGAATTTCTGTCAAGTGGGACTGAAGTTGCACGTATGGTCATCAGGACACACACTGGTGCACACGGCTGGGCTAAAACAGATGAGTCTGTATTCCAACATATTGGTATTGTACTTGTAATTCTGAAATCGAATGGACACTCCTGCAGGATGTCATGAGTGTGTGTTGACGCCATTTTTATAGAACCCTCACTTGTGGATAATGTACAGTACAAAGTAAAGCCCCAGCTCTTCACACAAATGTGCATGCACAGTTAATGTCAACAACATGAGTACATAGATTGCGTATACATGAATGACAGAGTGGTGTTTGTGTATGCCAGTGATGGAAATTGCGTATAGTGAAGTCAAATTTATTTGTATAGTGCTTTTTACAATGGAGCATTGTCTCAAAGCAGCTTTGAGCGTCAGTCTGTCCAATCACATCATAGAATGTGAAACGGTTATCTAATCACAGAACCATACCGCACCTGTATTCTGCAAAAATCCCTCCTCCTCTTCTGTGATTAGATAACAGTTTCACATTCTATGATGTGATTGGACAGACTG
>JAVSBU010000095.1:4626571-4637210 GCA_033118015.1 Loricariichthys derbyi | reverse complement strand
TCTTCTACATGCTTTGCAAGTGGGAAAACCTTAAAAATCAGCAGTGTATCAAATACTTGTTCTCCCCACTGTATGCTGGTCAAATTAGCATAATCAATTAACCTAGTAAACCCATGCAGACATGGGGAGTATATGCAGACTCAGAAAGAACATAAAGAACTCAGGCCGCTCCACTTGGGATAGAACCCAGGACCGTCTTGGTATGAGACAAGAGTGCTACCCACAGAGCCGCCCCCTATTGGTTGTCGACAATGTTCACGTCACTATTTTCGTGAGCCAAAACTTAAGACTTATGATAATATTAAACAAGGTAGATTTTATAGGAATGAAAAGGTGAGACAAAGACTGAATTAAGACAGCTAATCCTGACGACCTTACACCAAACGTGAGCGTGATGCACCTCTAGCAAGACTCACAATTTTATTCTGACATTAGAAATTTGTCTGTGACTTTCAAATCACTTGAAAAAAGATGTATGGCATGTATATGTATGTATACATATATAATTTTTATTTTTACTGAGGGAAATTAAAATAGTTGAAGTATACCTTGGCTTGCATACTCTGTGTTGTTTCCTCCATGCTGAGGAGGAATGGAGGTGTAGGGTGAGGGTCCCGGACCCAGCTGAGCGATCATATCCATCACATTAGGCATGATCATCTGACTGGGACTCATCGTCTTAAAGCGCTTAGCTAGAGGACCGTCTGGATCTTCCTTTATGTGCGGGTCAGACTTTATGGCCACTGGCCGCCAACTACACGTTGGGTCGATGGTGACCTCCTCAAACTCCGAGCTTAGGGAGGTGTAAATGGAGATGATCATGAGAATCAACAACATTTGTTTTAACCGTTGATATACATATACAGTGATGCTTGAAAGTTTGTGAAACTTTTAGAATTTCTATATTTCTCCATAAATGTGACCTAAAACATCAACAGATTTTCACAAAAGTCCTAAAAGTAGATAAAGAGAATCTAGTTAAACAAATGAGACAAAATATTATACTTGCTCATTTATTTATTGACAAAAATGATCCAATATTACATATTAGTGAGTGGCAAAAGTATATGAACCTCTAGGATTAGCAGTTAATTAGCAAGTAAAATTAGAGTCAGGTGTTTTTAATCAATGAGATGATAATCAGGTGTGAGTGGGCACCCTATTTTATTTAAAGAACAGGGATCTATCAAAGTCTGCTCTTCATAAGACGTTGTGGAAGTGTATCATGGTACGAACAAAGGAGATTATTGAGGACCTCAGAAAAAGAGGTCTTGATGCTCATCAGGCTGGAAAACATTATAAAACCATCTCTAAAGAGTTTTGACTCCACCAGTCCACAGTCAGAGAGATTGTGTACAAATGGAGGAAATTCAAGACCATTGTTACCCTCCCCAGGAGTAGTTGACCAACAAAGATCACTCCTAGAGCAAGGCATGTAATAATTGGCGGGGTAAGAAAGGACCCCAGAGTAACTTCTAAGCAACTGAAGGCCTCTCTCACATTGGCTCATGTTAACGTGACTGATCAACATCCATAAACATTTAGTTGCTGCACAAGGGTTCGTCACACCAGATACTGAAAGCAAAAGTTCACATGTTTTGCCACTCACTAATATGTTATATTGGATCATTTTCTTCAATAAATAAATGACCAAGTACAATATTTTTTCTCATTTGTTTAACTAGGTTTTTTCCTACATTGTAAATTAATACTGACGTCATCCAGACTATGAAGGAATACTTAAGGACTCATGTAGTAAACTTAAACGTGTTAAACTAATCAAAATATGTTTTAGATTCTTCAAAGTAGGCACCTTTTGCTTTGAGTACAGCTTTGCACACTCTTCGCATTCTCTCAATGATTTTCATGTGGTAATCACCTGAAATGGTTTTCCAACAGTCTTGAAGGAGTTCCTAGAGGTTCTGAGCACTTGTTGGGTGCTTTGCCTTCACTCTGTGGTCCATCTCATTTGGGTTTAGATCAGGTGATTGTGGAGGTCAGGTCATTTGACGCAACACTCCATCACCCTCTTACTTGATCAAATATCCCTTACATATCCTGGAGGTGTGTTTGGGGTCGTTGTCCTGTTAAAACAAATGGGGGTCCCACTAAGCACAAACCAGATGGGATGGCATGTCGCTGCTGAGTGCTGTGGTAGCCATGCTGGTTAAGTGTGCCTTGGATTTTGAATAAGTCACCAACAGTATCAGCAACAAAGCACATCCATACCATCACACTTCCTCCTCCATACTTCACAATGGGAACGACACATGTAGAAACCATCCGCTCACCTTTTCTACATCTCATAAAGCTCCGATTCATGCAGTCTTCTCTGAACAGTTGATGTTGAGGTGTGTGTGTGCTACTTGAACTCTGTGAAGCATTTAGGTGGGCTCTTATCTGGGGTGCTCTAAACTTGCGGTAATTCTGATAAATTTATCCTGTGCAATATAGGTAACTCTTGGTCTTCCTTTCTGATGGTTCTGATGAGAGCCATCATAATGTTTGATGGTCTTTGTAAATGCACTTGAGGATACTTTCAAAGTGAAATTTCAAATTGACTGACCTTCATTTCTTAAAGTAATGATGGACTGTCGCTTTTCTTTACTTGTTCTTTACTAGTTAAGTATTTCTTGCCATAATATGGATTAGAACATTACAGAAATGGGTGTCTTCACTGTATACGAACTCATCACAACCAGCTTTTAACAACCTAACTGATGGTCTCAACCACATTAAGAGGGCAAGAAATTCAAGAAATTAACTCTTGACAAGGCACAGTTGTTAACTAAAAGCCATTCCAGGTGACTATCTTATAAAGCTGTGCAAGATGTGCAAAGCTGTCATCTAAGCAATAGGTGTTTATTTGAAGAATCTAAAACATAAAACATATTGTGCTTTGTTTAACACTTTTTTGTTTACTTAATAATTCAATATGTATTTATTCATAGCTTGGATGACTTTAGTATTAATCTACAATGCAGAAAATTTGAAAATAATGAAAAACCACTGAATTAGAAGGTGTGTTCAGACTTTTGACTGGTAATGTAAGGTACATTAGAGAAAAAGTAAATGTGTTACTGATTAACTTTGTTTATCTGACTCCTACATACTTTTGGATGGCATTAAGAATTCCCCACATGTACTGGTCCACTTCCAGACCCTCCAATAACGCAGTTTTACTAGGGACAAAGAAAACAGTAAGAAACCATGAAATCATGTCTACAGGGAAAATGCACTCAGTCAGTCCGACTATAAAAATATAGTGGTTGCAACATACTTGCATACAGGACACCTCCACGTTCCTCTCTCACAGTTCAGCTGCAGATACGACTCAAGATCAAAACACTGCAGAGAGAAAACATCAGGACCAGAGATATATTATCAGTCAAAATGTTTAGAACATCACTAGTTTTCCAGTTTTTATTAATAATTATGCAGTCAATGAACCTTAAAAATAACACTGAATCAATAAACAATTGGAGATAAAGAAATTATGGAATAGCTTTGATTAACAAAATTTAATCTAAATGTTTGACTTATCAAATTATCCCAATTTTTCAGATATAATGATCAAACAACTTCTAGATATTCTGGAAATCAAATAATGTTTGTAAAGTTCTTTTCCCCAACACTGTTGCAGAACATCCTATAAAGATGTTGTAGATGATGGAGTGTAATTCCAGAAACCGTGCTAGCCTTTCCATGACTTGAAGCCTAGTGTCTTGTCCTTTTCTATTGAAGTTTTTCTGACATAGCCCAAGATATCACTGGTTTGCTGAAAAATTAACTCCTGACTAAGTAGGATTGGATCAAAAAGTACCGAAGAGTGCTGATAAATACTATGCTAAACATTTCTGGTTCAGGGTGTCATTTTCTCACCAGACAATAAAGTTATATACTACTTTATATAAAGATATATTTTAGGTTCTGGTAACCCAAAGTTTAAAAAGAACTTATTTCATTTTACTGCTTTCACTGGTACTCATTCCACAACTCGAAGGAAAGTACTGTATCTGTTACTCAAAGTCACTAAAACTGAAAAAAAAATTTTTATAAATAAATAAAATGGCAATATTCTAAAACATATGACCAGTAGTTTATATGGGACATACATTTATGGAAATAAAGATGCATCTATAACCACAGATTATTTTAAAACATGAATTACATAACAAAGATTATTTAATAAACTATTGGTTCACACAGATATTTTGTTCAAAACATCACTGTAATTATATAGTATATTATTCCAAATTTAGTATTTAGTAGACAAAAATCAAACTAAACTAAAATGTATATAGACTACAATAAGAAAATACACAAAAACTCAATCTACTATACTAATAAAATCACACAAAAATTTAAACTAGACAGTATTCAAATGAAAATAAAACATATGAAGATGTTTTCCAAAACAATAATAAAACCAAAATATAATAAAACAATAACAGTATAACCAATAATACAGTATATTATGCCATAACATAATATGAAATTATTATGTAATTGTCAGTAAATTATATAACCTTTGCACATTTTTGAACATCCCCATATGTACTGATTGCATGTTGTACCTGCACGTGCTTGCAATCGTGTCCCCGAGCAGGAAGCTGGATCCGCCTGAACGTTATGGGACACTTGAGGGAAACTTTGATGGCTGTCTGCTCTACACCGTCCTCTCCATTCAGTGTGGCATTACCAGAAGAAGCTGCTACGCTGCTGAAGTTCCTCTTTACTAAACATGGAAAAGAGTAAAACTGAACAACACGATGGATCTGAACGCAGCAAACAGTACAGAAAAAGTGTACAGAAATACACTACCAGTCAAAAGTTTGGATATACTTCCAATGTAATGGTTTTTCATTATTTTAAAATCTTTTGCATTGTATATTAATACTAAACTCATCCAAACTATGAAGAAATACATATGGAATAATTTAGTAAACAAAAAAGTGTTAAACAAACCAGAATATGTTTTAATTTTAGATTCTTCAAAATAGGCACCCCTTCTCACTCAGCTTTATGAGGTCCTTCCTCACCTGGAATGGCTCTCAGTTTAACAGCTGTGCCTTGTCAATAATTAATTTCTTGAATTTCTTGCCCTATTAACGTGTTTGAGATGGGGATGTCCCGAAAAGGTTTTTTTTTTGCCCCGATCTGATTCCGAGTCATCTGATTTTGAGTATCTGCCGACACCGAGTCCTGATCCAATACTTTCGTAACACATTAAAAAAATGAACAAATGCATAAACAGATACAGGTTGTCCCCTATTTTTATTTTGTTCACCTTATTTTTTTCATTTAACACTTAAACATTGCAATTCTCTTTGAAGTAGCTTGAACAATCAAGTAATAACAAATAGTGCAACAGTATAACAGATCACTTCTGTGAAGTGGCTTGAGAAATCAAGTAATAATACTGCAACTCTTAACTAGTAAAAATAGTGTAAATTTAAACATAAATCTGAATTAAATTAGACACAGCAGCTCAACTTAAAATACCCAGCAGGTATGTAAATAAATAAGCAAATAAAAGAGCAACGGTGTCATAAAGCAAAGCCAGTAATGTGCTTTTTAGAACTGTACTCTTTATTCATACTGTCCTCTTCTGGCTTAAACAATAAAATACATGTTTTTCTTGATGAAAACCAACATCTCTATTTTGTCCGACTTGAGCCTGTTCTTATTCTCATCAAAGATATTTGAAACAGAACTAAAGAGTCTCTCACTCTCTAGAGAGCTGGAAGGGGCACAGAGATACTGGGCTGTACGTGCAGCCATAAATGGGAATAAACTCAGTGTGTTGTTTTTTGAGATGCCTAATGAGGCTTGCTGTATTAAATGCATCTTTGTTCTTTCCCCCTCTCGAAATGCTACGGTTGCACGTAATGCAGTTTACTATTGCAATGTTATTCTCATCGATTGTAAAGTATCTCCACACAGCAGACATGTTTTTGTGCGCCTCCTGCTCAAACTGGTGCCGTATTCTGCTGCACTTTACGGCAATAAAATGTCATGATCAGCTCATGCGTTTATATGGAGGCGAGAGACTTCTACTAGAGTTTATCTGTAATAACAAGCTTGAAAAATATAGTGCTGATCAAAATAATGAGAATAAAATATATCCGATCCTGATCGGGATGCAACAATCGATTCCGATCAAGTCTGAAACCACTTGATCGGGCCCGATTTCCAATCATGTGATCGGATTGGGACATCCCTAGTTTGAGACCATCAGTTGTGTTTTGAAGAGCTAGAGTTGGTATACAGTGAGTAGTCCTATTTGTGTAATGTTTTAATCCATATTATGGCAAGAACTACTCAACTAAATAAAGAAAAGAGAGTCCGTCGTTATTTAAGAAGTGAAGTTCAATCAATCTGAACTCGTTCAAGACTGTTGGACATTATTGTTGGCTGTACCCATGAAGCTCGCTGAGAAAATGACAAGAGTTTTCAAAGCTGTAATCAAAGCAAAAGGTGCCTATTGTGAAAAATTTAAACTTTCTGGTTTGTTTAACACATTTAAGTTTACTACATGATTCCTCATGTGTTCCTTCACAGTCTGGATGACTTCAGTATTAATTTACAATGTACGAAAAAAATAATAAAATAAAAACATTGAATGAGATGGTGTGTCCAAATTTTTAACTGGTATTGTAAGTTTATCAGTACTGTTGTAAAGCATGATTTCTTACTTTTGGTAATGCAATGTTCTGCCGGGAGAAGCCTCTTTTTCAACAGTCCCTGCAAGACGGACCTTACAGATGGCCGGTGCACCAGTTGCAGCACAAACAAGTGAGACTATGACAAGAGCGGACGTGTTAACACACTGCAGCAAAGCTCCTACAATCTCAAACCTGCTTTACTTGGTCTCCTGGGATAACACTATCTGTAGCAAAAGCCCAAGAATCTGACATCTCTAGCACACACATACAAAATATGTATAGAGCAGACGGCCCTACACAAATAGAGCTGCTCAACCAAATCACCGTTATCTCATTTAGCACTGTCTCTTGTGTAGGAGCGCCATTGAACTAGAAGACATGCATCATTAGCTGCAGTGCAGCAGTACTCACACAGCAGCAGGCCGTGACTGTAATCTGGATGGTGTTTCTGCCTGGCTGACACACGTGCTTTAAGTGCAGAGGTTTGTGAGACGTCTTGTTGTCTCCCCTCTCAATGGTGAGTGGGGTAGCATTAACGCTGACCTGCACTGATGCTGGCCAGTTAGTATTCATTTGCCGGTCCTCATGGTGGTAGCACTTAAACTGTAGCTCCAGATCAGATCTGGCAACAAGTAGGTAACAGTTTATCATATCAGTTCTACAATACTATCTGTTATTCATAGTATGTAAAGCCCTCTCAACTGCATATTGTGTACTGAGAGGCAATAAACGGTTATCATTACTGTTAGTATTAATTAACAGAATTATTATGCAGACTGTAGACCTATAGATTGGCATAGAGTGGCATGACTTGACACAAACACACCTCCACATGAGTGTTTGGTGAACAGAGGGTCGCAGGTGGAAGACATGGTTGCTGACTGCCAAGTTGTGCTCCAGTCTGAAGGGCTCAAGCACCACGCCATCACGCACTGGGAACGTTAGCCTCAGCTCTTCATTGGGGTTACCTAAGGGCAACACGCTGCATTAGTGCACACATATACAAAGGGTACTTAAACAGTTCTTAGCCTTTTATCTGTCATTCACTGCACTATACATGAAGAACTTTGCCTCCAGGGTCAAGTAACCCATACATTATGAATGTGCTCCGACTCGATGAAAGAAAGAATGAAATACGATAAATGAGCAGTGGGACCTTTTTTTTTTCACCCAACCGAAGGTGTTAAGAGGATCAAAGTCTCGACTGCTGACAGCCCCTGACTGAGCTTTTAATAAAGACAAGAGAAGTATGACTGAAGCAATTGAAGCAGAGATGTCAATGATACTCACTCGGTGGTGGTGGCAGAGACGTCATGTTTGGTTTTATATCAGGTGGAAACGGAGGTTTGACGTCCTGGTTGGGCGATAGGTAAGGAGGGATGCTGCTTCCTGGAGTCATTGGCGGCGTGGGATTCCCAGGAACGGGTGAATGAGGATAGTTCACAACTTGCCGAGGTGGCTGTAAAAAAAAAAACCCAAAACAAAAAAATTAAAAAAGTACTTAATTAGCAAGCACGTTTGTTTAGTATTCAGCTGAATATACAGAAAGTGTAAAGAAAATAACACGGGGGGAGGGGTGGGTGATCACATACCCCACTACTCTGATTGTAGCCATAATTTCCTCCAGAGAAATTGTTGTTTTGGCCGTTAAACGGCTCCTGCTGAACACAGAAAACAGCACACCTTTGAGCTGTGTTGCATGATTTAAGGTTTTGCTTTCCGCTGAGCAGTTTGTGAGAATTACCTTGTAGTACTGTCCCATGGGCACTCCTGAAGGGGGGTACTGGCCTGTGCTCTGCTGACCTGGCATCCTCTGGCCAGGGTAGCTGGGGGAGGTCAGGGCTCTACTGGCGTTAGGGTTTGGGTATTGCCCTTGCTGGTTAGGAAACTGGCCATTGGGTCCAAACTGCTGGCCCCCATAGTTAGGCTGAAGAGATAAGTGTAGAAGCTTTTGTAGTAAAAACAGGTATCAACAGGTCCACCTCTACATTTCATAAAGGGTTTGCATCTTTGCTGTATAACCATCTGTTAACCTTCTAATGTAATGGGGTTTCTGTATTACTTCATACGCACACACACACACACACACACACACACACACACACACACACACACACACACACACACACACACATATATATATATATAAACGTTCTAATTACTAAGCTCTGCTATTTCAGCATTACTCACTTTTTACAAATTCATGGACTTCTAGATTTTGCCAAGCAGTGGCAGTAGAATGGATTGTACTGAATACCCCAGTGACTTTCAATAAGACAAATTTATAGGTTTCTTCTTCCGACAACTCAGTTCTTTTTTGCCCTGCTGAGAATAGAGAATTGGTTTGCCAACTTTGATTGAGAACTTGCAAATGCATTGGAATGCAAAAAGAGAGCCAGGGCTTATTGTCTAACATCAGTAGATGTCCTCACCGTCACGTTCCAAAATGAATTGGATAGCATTTTGAGAAGAATCAAGGGTGCTGTAGCAGTAAAGCAGTAAACCCTATAATAATACCCTATTCTGGATGTAGTTCTTCGGGTGTCCACAAACTTTTGTCTATATGGTGTATTTATAAACAAAACAGGAAGTTATGGGTGCTCACTTAAAAGTTGCTGAACACAAAGAAAAGTAACACATAAATGGAAACTCCTTATTTAAATCTTTCCACAAGAGTTTATGAAGACTAGACATATTAGTCATTTACAGACACTTTTATCCAGGGCTGATACAATCTTAAGGAACAATATGCAACAATGTAAGCAACTATGGGTTAAGGACCTCACTCAAGGGCCCAACAGTGGCAGCTTAGCAATAACTCAAATTCTGATCCTAATCCTGGTGCACCAACTTAGTCCTTTCTAGGACTGCCGGTATGTGAAAGATGGAATTGTTTCTAAATGTTTGTCTTACAACAGGGTCTAATGTGTGCCTGAGAGCCGGTGCTTACCTCGCCAGGATACGGCCTCTTGTTACCCTGCATTGGCATGGTCTGGGGCCTGGGACCTGGATATCCTTGCTGCGGCATCCTTGGCCCATGTCCTCCAAATGGCCCCATGCCTGGTGCCCGGGGCTGGTTCATACCCATTGGAGGGCCGGTCATATTAGAGCTGCTCATGCCCCCAGCCATACCGGCTGGGTTCATACCTCCTGCCATGGCTGGTGGGCCCCGTGGTCCAGGCTGGTTCAGGAACTGGTTGCTATAGCCCTGTGTGGGGCCCATCTGAAATGATGAGCAGACCTGGAGTAAAAAAGCAATAGATTAACAATATGCACAATTCGTAATTATTTTATTCACCATACTGTTCATTGTACATACTAGACTTTTCTTCTCAATAGATATTTTAACATATCTTAATCTATACTCACAATGCCTAGCAATTTGTGCCACGGCAGATTCTATAACTCAGGCTAACTTAAAAATAAGCAGATGAAACAGTGGCATAGTTTCAGGCTGACTCACCTGTCCATACTGATTCATGTCCTTGTTGGTCTCCTGCAGAGCAGCCACGGTGGCTGTGGCAGTGGCTGTTGCTGTGGCAGCAGCTGCAGCGACGGCAGCAGCTGCAGCGGCAGCAGCAGGTTGGGTAAAATCGGACGGAGGCCGGGTGTGAGGAGGCATACCCATTCCACCTGGAGCATTTGGACCACCCGGGTAGCTGAAAAAAAAAAGTGTTACAGAAAATCCTCACTTAATGACGACCCGTTTAACAACAACTCAAGGTTATGACGGACTTTCACGAATAACCATGGTACGATAAGTGTGAAACTCTAGGTTTAGGAGTTAATTTGTAAGTGTAATTATAGTCAGGTGTTTTCAATCTAAATGAGAAAAAAATTATACAGTGAGTCCTCACTTAACGATGTCCCGTTTAACGACGATTCGAAGTTACGACGGACTTTCATGAATACCATGAATTTCGATATACGACCAAATTTCAAAGATACGATGGATGGCCGAACGATATTTT
>JAVSBU010000095.1:4359448-4369534 GCA_033118015.1 Loricariichthys derbyi | reverse complement strand
AGGAAGGCCAAAGAGGAGATATATGGATGCAGTTAGAGAGGACATGGAAGTAGTTGGTGTGAGGACAGAGGACAGAGCGGATGGAGGAGGATGACTCGCTGTGGTGACCCCTGAGAAGGGAAAATCCAGAAGAAGAAGAAGACAAGCAGGTTTAACCTCCGGTCCAGTTTTCTGTCATTACAATACAGTATAGAAATGACATATGCTATACACCCCTCGTTTTTAATCATCTTGCCGCCTCACTTTGAATATTCATATAACATTCTCCAGCCTCCGATACAGGTGGGGGCGACATTACACCACATAGTAACTAGTGACTGGCATTGTGAATCTTTTTAGTGAGCCATATGAATCGACTCGGTTCATCGTTAAAATCCGACTCTTTCAGTTGCAAAAGGCTTCGTTGTTCAGGAGCGGTGGTAGTGTGTTTTATAAATTATGACATGTGATATAAAATATTAAACCTTCTTACTGTATGTGCAGATGTAAGGAACTAACACATTAAATTATACTTTCTATTAATCTATTTGGAAAAAAAGGAAGAAAAACGAAAGCCTTATAATAGGTAGGGATTATACCTAGCATGCGCTGTTAAAAGGCCATTAAGCGTTTGAACTTTTAAACAACTACATAAACGTTTTTTTGCTAGATTTTGTTCTAAAATGTTTCACTAACGATTTAAAAAATATACCAAAATTGAGGGGAAATAGTTCTCGGCGAGTCGATTCCTACCGTTCACCTAAAAGAGCCGATTCATTTACCAGCGACCAGCGTGAGCTAACATGGAGGTGATGCTTAATGTTATGTAACTATGAACATTGTTTGTTTCTCCTTTACCGTCTATAGAAACGAGCTAATTTTAAAGGCACTGCATTTAGAAATATTACTGAAATGCTCCTGAATACGAAATACCCCGTATTTTATAAATACGCCTTGGGTCTAGTGACAGTTCCTGTCAGATATACAGCAGTAAATCACACGTCAGTATCTGGTACCAATTCTCAAAAGTACAGAAGAATAAGGAAATCCAGACCTGATTGGGAAACACTTTCCTGGGAGGAAAGACTTGCTGATACAGTGACCCCTCTGTGGAGATTAAGTTATGAGGAGCAGTTACAGTGGAAACAGGAGCAACAGCACAAGGTCCTACTTCAGATGATTAAGCAGATGACAAATGACACACCTTGTACCTCCAGTCAAGGCAAACTTCCTTTCCCTGTCCTGCCCATCATACCCTCGGCAGTAAGGGATGGCTACCGTAATAAATCAACCTTTTCAATCAACCAAGGAGTAGATGGAAATTCAAAGACTGTAGGATTTTACATTGGCACTGGAAAAGATCAAAACATTGTGTGTGTCCGTGGTGATCATCTTCTGAACATTCCATCAAAGCACAAGCTGGTGGCAAGGTGTTACGAGGATTTTGTACGTGCCTCACCCCTAAAGCCATGCATTGTGTTTCATGATGGTGGGCACTGGAGAGAAATTACAGTGAGAACGAACTCTGCCGGTAACACTCTGGCTATAGTGTATTTCCATCCACAAAATTTAACTCGTGAGGAGATAGATGTCCATAAAGCAGGGCTGGTAGATTACTTCACAAATGGTCCAGGAGCAATATGCCAGCTGGACTCGCTTTATTTTCAGGAGAGCACAAAGACACGATGCACCCATGAAGAATCCCCATACCAGCTTCTGTACGGGGAGCCCCATATCTACGAGGAGATTCTTGGTTTCAAGTTCCGCATCTCTGCTGATTCTTTCTTCCAGGTGAACAGAGGTGCAGCAGAGGCTATGTACAAGGCTGTTGGAGACCTAGTCAGTCCCAGTGAGCAGAGAACTTTGTTGGATGTGTGCTGTGGTACAGGAGTTATTGGCATCGTATTATCACCAAGAGTAAAGAAGGTTATCGGTATTGAACTTATTGAGCAGGCTGTGGAGGATGCAAAATGTAACGCAAAATTAAATGGAATCCAGAACTGTGAATTTTTACCAGGAAAAGCAGAGGTTGTTCTTCCTAAGCAATTACCCAGCTTGTGTTCTGAAACAGCACTCACAGCTGTCGTGAATCCATCCAGGGCAGGCCTGCATTATAGAGTTATCCGAGCCCTGCGCAACCACCCTACAATCCAAAGACTTATCTATATATCCTGCAAGCCACAAGGAGATGCGATGCGGAACTTCAAAGAACTCTGTGGGAAGCCAGACGTACATAGAAAGCTCACGGGAGAAGCTTTTACACCAAACCTGGCTATTCCTGTGGACATGTTTCCACACACTCCTCACTGTGAACTGGTGCTTGTTTTTGAAAGATAATCAAAATAATTTGTATAATATTAAAACGTATTACTTTAAATGGATAAAAAATAATAGTCTACAAAATTACAGTATGGTGGAAATCCTGTGGAATTTACATTAAACATCTGCTGTGGTTGTTTTCTCTCTGTCTTCTGTCATCCCAAAAACATGGCAGTAGGATGATCCAGTGGTTTCAAAAGGGTTACTCATGTGGGACATGAGCCCCAAATGTTTTTTGTTTGAAACTGCCCAGGAATACAGTGGGATTTTGCTTAGGAATTGAAATTTTACCAATGATACATTATATAAGAGATATGATTTGTTTTTTGTTTAAATAAGCTGTTGGGAGTGCATCAGTCAGACATAACAATGATATATAATAAATAGCTTTGTCAAAAGAAGAAAATGGGCTTTTATGAACTTCATTGTTATTTGTAAAGAAAATGTAACTCTAATAACACCATTTTTCAAATGGATTTCCAGTAAAACTATACGGCTGAACATATAAGTATTGATGTTTTGGTAGTCAAATTGTGACTGGGCAACATATGTTAAGATAATTTTTTTCATGTCTAATCCTGAAGGGAAGGAAAGTTGAGTGTGTAAAAAAATAAAATTATTCTGAATATAATAAATGTTTCATAATGTCTTGTGCTGTTACACAGCGATATCTGGTTGAGTCTGTAATGCAGTAACACTCCTGATCCTAATTATTGTTGTGATTAAAATTGGACCAATGTTATCAAAACTGTTTTTTTTTCCCTATAGGAAGTTAAATTGCATTAACAAAAACCTTTATAATGGTTTTGAACACCATGCAACATTCTTTGCAAAAGTATCCATACCCCTTGAACTTTTCCATATTTTTTCATGTTACACCCATAGACTTAAATGCATTTTAATAGGGTTTTATGTGATAGATCAACACAAAGTAGCAAGTACAGTGGGTACGGAAAGTATTCAGACCCCTTTGAATTTTTCACTCTTTGTTTCATAGCGGTCATTTGCTAAAATAAAAAAAAGTTCATTTTTTCTCATTTATGTACACACAGCACCCCATCTTGACAGAAACAAACCAGACGTAGAAATTTTTGCAAATTTATTAAAAAAGAAAAACTGAAATATCACATGGTCATAAGTATTCAGACCCTTTGCTGTGACACTCATATTTAACTCACATGCTGTCCATTTCTTCTGATCCTCCTTTAGATGGTTCTGCTCCTTCATTGGAGTCCAGCTATGTATTAAACTTGGTCTTGATTAGGAAAGGCACACCTGTCTATAGTGCTCACAGTGCATGTCAGAACAAATGAGAATCATGAGGTCGAAGGAACTCCCCAAGGAACTCAGAGACAGATCTGGCCAAGGTTACAAAATAATTTGTGCAGCACTCAAGGTTCCTAAGAGCACAGTGGCCTCCATAATCCTTAAATGGAAGACGTTTGGGGCAACCATAACTCTTCCTAGAACTGACCCTCCAGCCAAATTGAGCAATCTCGGTAGAAGAGCCTTGGTGAGAGAGGTAAAGAAGAAGCCAAAGATCACTGGCTGAGCTCCAGAGATGCAGTAGGGAGATGGGAAAGTTCCAAAAAGTCAACTATCACTGCAGCAGTGCCTGGTTTTCTCCACACACACCGCTTAGAATAAACGACAAAAAGTTCAGTCTTCATCTCATCAGACCAGAGAATCTTATTTCTCATAGTCTGAGAGTTCTTCATGTGTTTTTAAAGCAAGCTCTATGCGGGCTTTCATATGTTTTGCATTGAGGAGAAAAAGCCCCGACTGGTGGAGGGCTGCAGTGATACTTTGTGGAACTTTTTCCCATCTCCTGAATACTTTCCATACCCACTGTATGTGTGAAGTGAAAAGAATAAAAGATATATGGTTTTCAAAATGTTTATTAAGTAAAAATCTGAAAAGTGTGGTGTGCATTTGTATTCAGCTCCCTGTACTCTGATACCTTGTGAAGGCTTCAGAAGTTTTGTTAAAGAACATTAGTGATCAAACGACATTGTGAAAACAAAGGACCACACCAGATAGATCAGGAATAAAGTTGTGGAAAAGTATAAAGCAGAGTTAGGTTATAAAAAAATATCCCAAGCTCTGAACATCTCATGGAGCACTGTTCAATCCATCATCTGAAAATGGAAAGAATGCAACTGCAAATCTACCAAGACATGAACGTTCATCGAAACTGACAGCCCAGGCAAGGAGAGCACTAATTAGAGAAGCAGCTTAGAGGATCATGGTCACTCTGGAGGAGCTGCAAAGATCCACAGCTGAGATGGGAGGATCTGTCCACAGGACACCTATTAGTCCTGTAGTCCACAAATCTGGCCTTTATGGAAGAGTGGCATGAAGACAGCAAACTATAAGAAGTCCCTTTTGCAGTTTGCCACAAACCATGTAGGGGGGACAGCAAATATGGAAGAAGGTGCTCTGGTCAGATGAGACTGGACCAGATGAGACAAAATGCATGCCAGACTTTACAGATTTTTATTTGTTAAAAATTTTGAAAACCATGTAACATTTTCTTTACTTTTCACACATACTTGTAACTTTGTTTTGGTCTATCACATAAAATCGCAATAAAATACATTTAAGTTTGTGGGTGTAATGTGAAAAAAGGTGGAAAAGTTTTAGAAGGCAGTGTATTTTACTGCAAACTGTAGATATTTGTACATTTAGGGTCTGAAGTTTAAAAGTGAACATAATCAAAAATGCCACCTTATTTACATATTGGTGTCAATTCAAGGTACAAACTTGGACTGTAATCAACTAAATTCTGATTGACATTTTAATATCACTGTAAATTTAACTTAAATGTGGTAGAAGGGAAGAACAGTCAGACCATAACGTCTGTTAATGTTACTGCAATAGCCCGTTTATACACATTAACAGGTTTTGAGAAGTTTCCAAATTGATTTGTACATTTTTATTTTGGAACTACATCTGGGTTTACTCTTCTGATCATGAGAGTATCATCACTGCTAGCAATGAAAGTTATCATTGTATTAGGAAAATTTCAACATGTGCAAATAGATTTTGCAAAGGTACATGAAGTAAGAGAGATACAGTAAGAGTCTAACTTGTGTAATTAAGTAAATATAGACAGCTTATGAGTTTAATGATTTCCAGACAGCTTGGTGGTGGCAACTGCATATGTCAGACGAAGGTACACTGTTGGCGAGTGCCCTGGAGTGGCACTCAGTTGGGTCATAGTTTTATTCTTAATATGGGTTTTCCTGAAAAAGACACTGTAAACCTAAGCTGTTAATAAACTGTGAACTTTTACAATTCAATGCTGTGTTCAATAATGTATCAGTGCTTTGAGCTGGATATGTTCTGAGTTTTCTTGTTAATGATTTTGATTTGTCAACAAATTGTCATAATAGGTGCTCATTTAAAATGGTAAGCCACCATCACAATAACCTGGTTTAGAGGGGTTAAAACGTTTAAAGAAAAAAGCACCCACATGTTTTCAAAGTTACTTGGATCAATGGAGTTTTAAGGGTGGGGACATTGGTACTTGAACATTTGTGAACACTTTGGAGTTTTCTATATTTCTACATGTATAAGATCTAAACATGATTTTACACAGGTCATACAAGTAGACAAGGAGAACCTGCTGAACACATGAGACAAAAATATTATTAAAACAGAATACTTGCAAATTCTTTTCAACCCATATTCAATTGAATACACTACAAAGACAAGATATGTAATGTTCAAATGGATTTGGGGTTTTTTTTTTTTTTTTGGAAACATTCACTCGTTTTGAATTTGATGCCTGCAATACGTTCCAAAAAAGTTTGGATGGTGGCAATTTAGGGCTAGTAATAAGGTTAAAAAACTATATAATGTCAACAGGTGATTACGATCATGATTTGGTACATAAGCAGCATCCAAGAAAGGCTGAGACTTTGAAGAGCAGTAGATGAAAATGGAAAAGGAAATGTGTGAGAAAATAATTGAATTGTTTAAAAACAATGTTCTCAAAGAAATATTATAAGGAATGTGCATATTTCAGTCATAACTTTTGCTGATTTGGTTTGCTTTGCATTGTCTTGTTGAAAAAGGCATGGATGTCCATGGAAAGATCTCATCTTGAGTGCATGTTGCTCTAAAATCGCAATGTACTTTTCTGCATTAATGCTGCCATCACATAAGTGTAAATGACCTTTGCCAAGGGCACTGACCAAACCCCATACCATAACAGACCCTGTCACACATTTTGTCGTTTTATTTATTTGATTTAGTTTTCTACTAGGTTGTTTTTTCTACTGGTTTTTAGTTTTCTGCTAGTTTTTTTTCTTCTAATTTAGTTTTCTTTAGTTTTTGACTTAGTTTTTCTACTTCTTGGACTTCTACAGTTCACAATCATTCAAGCATCACTGTATGTCAAGAGCTTCGTTCTGTCATACTAAACATTTTTTGTGTGGATTTGGATGAATACTTTTGATCATGCTGCTGATTCAGCCAGTAAACAGCCGTAGCCTTTACCCTCACACTAACTGGGCCTTTTTAGTTAAAGCTCTGTCATCTGTCACTATTAACAGCCGAAATTAGGTTCTGAATAAACATTCCTTGTATTTAAAGTTTAGTTTGAGTTTTAACACAAAACATCGACTTGTGTCTCATCTGACCAGAAAACCTAGCTCCAATCAGAGGTTCAGTACGGTCTACAAACTCCAGGTGCCTAAGCTGTGGTCAGATGAAAGAAAAGCCTTTTCCCCAGCATATCTCCCAAATTCTTTGTTGCCATGGAGGAGTTGTCTAATTATATATTTGGGTATTAGTTGACACAAGAATGCTGCCATCTCCTGTAAATCTTCCAACATGATTAACGTGTTCCACCATTAACACGATTCCAACTGTTAAACAGCTCAAACCCTCGGCATCTGTGGCAGGGAATTCAATCCATCACAGACTACAAAAGCAACAACAACAACTGTACTAACTCCTCATCAAACTCCTCTCTCCCAGATCACCTTAATCACTTCTTTGCATGATTCAACAGATGACACCCAACCCATTACAAAACTCAATCTACAGGAGGCTCCATCATGTGCACTGCTGCTGAGTTCCCATGGGGTGAGAAAGGCCCTAAGCCGTATCAACCCGAACAAAGCTGCTGGTCCTGAGTTCCTGGACATGTGCAAATGAACTGACGGCAGTGTTCACAGACCTGTTTAATATCTCTCTGGAACAGGCCACTGTCACCCCCTCTGCCTTAAGTCTACTATGATCATCCCGGTTCCAAAACAGAAGGTAGTCAGGACCCTTAATAACTACTGCCTTTTGGCCCTGACCTCCATTATTATTATTAGGTGCTTTGGGCAACTGATTTTGGCATACATAAAAACCAACATTCCCTCTTCACTGGACCAATACCAGTTTGTGCAACCATAGGGCAAACAGGTCGACTGACGATGCAGTCTCACTAGCTCTTCACACTGCCCTGTCACATGTAGATGTCACGTGAAAGGGGGATTTAAACAGAAATAAAGACCCATGTGCAGACAGCATAAAATAAATATATTTATTAAATAAACATAAGCAAACCGGAACCAAGGACAAAACCAACAAAAGGCAGCCATGCCGGCTGATCCCCTGGGATCTGCGGAGGTTAGGGTGCACTGGACCCTACGGAGGACACGTCCCTCAGTGGCAGGAGCAAAACAGGCAATGGCCAATACCCACAGCCCTACTCAGTCTATAGAGGCCTAAATTACCTCCGGGCTCCGGCCCGTACTCCTCCTACCCTCTACCAAGGTCCCAGTGACCCTAACTCCCTCTGAGTCTGTAACGAGGGACATGCCTCGGTCCATGGTAGCTGGATCTGAAACAAAAAGAAAACCAGATTTAGTTAGTGCACTGGCTAACTTCGCTGCATCACGCCACTCCCAAGGCAGAAGCCAGACTTGGAGCTCTGAGTGGCGTGGGATCCTCAGTGAAGGGCTGGAACGCCAAAATGCCGCTCAGAGCTCAGGCCTCTGACCCTGCCTTTTATAAGGTGTAACAAGTGAAACTAATTTAGGGCGTGATACAGCGCCGTGCCGCTAGATGGCGCCAAACGCTTACAAACCACAGCACGGCCGCCCTAAGATCCCATGAAAGAGGCTGTAAAAGCTGAACACAGCCTCTTTGTTACAGTAGAAAAGCAGGACAGCTATGTCAGGATGGTTTTTGCTGATGATAACTTCACTTTTAACACAATCATCTGTAACAAACAGACCAAAAAACAAACAAACAAAAAAAAACTACACAATCTTGGTCTAAACATTCACCTTTGTAACCGGATACTGGATTTTCTTACCAGCAGAACCCAGAGAGTACACGGAAGCACATCTACTCCCCATAACTCTGAACACCGGAGCACCTCAGGGATGTGTGCTGAGCCCTCTTCTGTACTCTTCACATATGACTGCAAACTAATCCATGACTCAAACATCATTATCAGGTTTGCAGACGTCCGTCATAACATACTGTATCACAGCATGGTACTCAGGCTCCACCTTAGTAAACAAGAAGACCCTGCAATGCGTAATTAAAACAGCCCTGAGGATCACTGGATCACAGCTTCAACGCTGGAAGTAATTTACAGAACTGGTAGCCTCACTCTTCTGCCATCCGGAAAAGGCTACAAAGCCCTCTACACACGTACCACCAGAATGAAAAACAGTTTTTCTTTTACCCCAAGGCTGTAACACTACTGAACTCTCAACACTCACTCCCCTGCTTTGGTTGTACACTACTAAACCTGCACTACTGCATTAGGTAACCATATCATATATTGTACCAAATTGTGCAATAATGTTATTACCTATTATCATCAAGTGCAATTGTGTTCTAAAAAGATACCTCAACTTAGTCACTAAAGCACCTGACATCCAATCTCTTTACCTTTATTCTGTACAAGTCACTTTGTCATCCTTTAATGTTTTGTCCCTGTAATGTTTTGTATTTACATACACATTTTACTTATTTGTACATAGTGTGCATTTCTACTTATTTTCACTTACATTGGCATCTGTAGGCTTGCTTCAAATGCCATCTCATTGTTATTGTAATAACAATAAAGATATCTTATCTTATCTATATCCTGCATGCTGATATATTTATACCAATTGTCCATGTGTGTGGATTAAATAACTTCTTGGACTGTGGTAACCAGCAGTTAAGGTGTTGGACTATGGACCAGAAGGTTCAGGGTTCAAATCCTACCTCTGCCAAGCTGCCACTGTTGGGTCCTTGAGCAAGGCCCTTGACCTACAATTGCTTAGATGTAAGATTGTATCAATTGTAAGTCACTCTGGATAAGGGCGTCTGCTAAATGCCATAAATGTCTTCATTCAGATCTCCCATTTTTAGGGGTCGCCACAGCGAGTCATCCTTCGGCAGTGGCGCAGCGGGTTAAGGCGATTGCCCTGTAACCGGAGGGTTGCCGCTTCGAGCCTCCCATCTGTCATTGTGTCCTTGGGCAAGACACTTAATCCACATTGCCTAGTATGAATGTGGTTGTGTGATTGGTAGTGGTCGGAAGGGCCGATGGTGCAAACTGCCCGCCTCGCTTCTGTCAGACTGCCCCAGAGCAGCTGTGGCTACATAGTAGCTTACCACCACTGGGTATGGTATGAATAGATAATGCAAGTGGAAAAAGCAATATATAAATCCAACGCATTATTATATTATCCTCCTCCATCTCACTCTGTGCTCTGCATCCTCTGTCCTCACACCAACTACTTCCATGTCCTCTCTAACTGCATCCATATATCTCCTCTTTGG
>JAVSBU010000095.1:4243411-4259073 GCA_033118015.1 Loricariichthys derbyi | reverse complement strand
TGACTGTGTACATAAAAGGGCTTTTTGCGCAGCCCCACAAATCGAGGACAGAGAGAGAGAGAGAGAGAGAGAGAGAGAGAGGACACAATACATAGTCTAGCACAGACAGTTGACTGTAACACATACCCAGTGTGTAGAGAGACTGAACCCTGAGTGATCACACCACTGATACACTTAGCACACATTGTTAACCAACTAGCATCTTATGTACTCATCTCCTACACATTATGATGGAAATCCCTAAGTGTAAAGAGCACTCTTAATTTAAAAGTGTCTATTAAATCTCTTCTAGCCAAAACACTTGGGCATGAATAAAAACCTGATTGCAAATTGTCAAGCAAAATATAACTCATGTCTCCAGTACAGAAGACACAGTAGTTGTTGTGCAATAGGTAATCAACAGAGTTGATTTGATTTTTGAAAATAAATAAATAAATAAATAAATAAAAAACAATTCCTTGGAATCAACACAAGCAACAAGAATTGTTATAACGAGAGTTGAAAATCTGTTATTATAAATTACAAATGACTTATTATAAAACAAATTACAAATGAAAGCGTTTCCTCATTACTGGAAAATTTCTGAGAAGATTGTGTCTCTAAAATAATGGCTGCAATGAACAGCATGCCTCCCAGATCAATCAGGCTCACAAATCTAGGATATTTCCCTGAGGTTTTGTTGTAGAAGAATAATACACCTACATTAAAAATACTGGAATTATAAAATAACAAACCGAACGCTTTGAAACTTTAGAATTAATATTATGTGTCTGAGGAGACTTTTTCATTCATCTTGGTGAATCTCTATTTCTCTCTTGCTCTTTTTCAAGCAATCTCCAGCTCTCACTCAGTCTCCCTTGACCCATCCTCTTCTGTTATCGTGCTCTGGTCTATAGGGAGGTCTATCTCAGCTCCATGATAGCCTCATTAGCTGCTTCCCAACTATTGTTGTTTTACAACCTAGCTGTGTGTGCAGAATCCCTCATTAAGATAAGCTCTTCTTTTGTCAGTTACTGCCCTGACATACTTTTTAGATTTAACTCCAGGAAATCAGGCAACTCAAGTGACCTCTTTTCTACACAAGTCAATGGCACAAACTCTAGTCCTGCTACAAATGCAGCACCTGCATATAATCAACATTAGCTTCCAGTAGAGAGCCTGTTGGTCAGTGTAAAATTTTGTTACCATCCACACAAAATTGTTAAGAGAAGATAAAATGAACAGCGTCATGATTATATTTTACAGAAGGAAATTTTGGTCATTAAGCTTGACTTTGGAGATGAAAACCTTACAGACCAATAAACAAGAGGAAAAGAGAAGATTTTTTTTTTTTGGTGGTGGTGGTCGGTGGGGGGGGGGGGGTTATGGGGGGTTAGAGGGGGTGAGGCCTCCTGTTTTCGTACGCGGTGCTCTGCTGTTGGCAGACAAACAAGGGCACCGTGCTACATTGACCCAGGCTTAGTGTTCGAGATCAGTGAACTTTGAAACTAATCAAAAGTGCTGCTGCTTATTGTCCTGTGGATGAGCGAGGCCTGCAAAAGGGAAGGCTGTCAGCTTCCTGATTACTGAGATGGGAGATAAACACAGAAGCTTTTCTAGCAAAACACCTCACAACATCAGTCTGAGCTTTCTTCATGTCTTTTTGCACCCATGTGTAAAGAGACAGTGTGTGGAGGTAGAAGGAACGACCTTCCTACTTTAAAGAAATAAACTATAATAAAGCTTCCCGGAGCCTGTATGTGATTAAATATAATAGGTACAGAAGTTGTTGAACTCAGTTTGAAAACTATAGAGCTCAAAAAATGCATTGTAAGCAAAGGCAGTTTGAAGAAGCAAACTAAAGCCGATTTCCGTGTTGCTGGCATTTTTTATCAAATGTGTGCTTAAAGGTTAGTGGAAATGGAATAAACATTAATTTAGGTAGCAAGGCCTAGTGGGGCTGTTCTAAGCCGAAACACAGTTAGTTTGTCACAGGGCCACACATGAGGCACCTGAGCTAGCTGGCTGCCTGTTGTTTACTGCTCACTGGAGAATACTCAGCCACATTTAAAATATGGCTCACTGGCGGATATATTTCAGCCGGAGTTCATAAGCAGCACAAGCCGAGACAAAGCAGTCTTTTCTTTCTCTCGGCCTGCACATGCTACTTTTAGTTCTTACTTCTCCAGCAATGTGCTTTCTTTTTTTTTTTACCTTATGCAGCCTCTAGACATGGAGCTCAGTTGCTTTCAGGCACAACACTCTCTCCGACCTCCTTCTTCTACCCTCTCTCTGAGGAAATTTACAAAAAGGGAGATCTCTTCAGCACCTGCTCAGGTTTTCAGTGGGTCAGAGGGGTGCCCATTTATTTGGTGCCATCCCACTGGCACCAGGAAGACTTCCATTATATGCCTCTGCAGGGAGGGCGCTTAAGAATGTGCACTAGTCATTCATTGCAGAGGTATGTGCAAAACGGCCTTTATAAAAGACAAGTCATATCTGGAAAGTGTCCAAATTCCTCTCCAGAGTTGGAATACATTTGCATTTTTTTAAATGCATGGAAGTGTTAGGAATGTGTCATATATGCAAGATTCCTAGGCACTGATAAGATAGCAGACTAAAAAACACACAAAAGACTAACATTTCACTACAGTCTGGAAACTAATTCTGGTATTTGAAAGGACATTTAAATTATCATTAGTGAGTAGAGTTAAATTTCTGAGACATAACACACATTGTCTGGATCTATTATGTATCTCTCTATTATTTTCACCTATGCATGTTATTAAAACAGCAGGAGTTGAGGCAACCCTACTTATAAAAGCAAATCTACTTGACTGGATTAATCCTGCTACATAAATGCAGTGCCAACCTTTTTCAGAGAAAAGAGCAGTGCTAATTCCTTACAGTAATAGGATAAACAGCAAACAAAACACATGCCATGTCTCTTATATCTTAAGCTCATAAAATTCCTATTTCTGTTTTGTAACGAAGAGTTCATTAATCATTTGTCTTTAATAGATTATGCAAATTTCATGACATCAAATCAGCATGATCAATGACAGTGTGAATTTTAATTAGCTCAGGAAAACATTGCGGCGAATGACCATAATCCACGGCTCTATCCAAAGGGGTCATTTATTCCAAATTGGCTCTCAGTGTAAATGCAAAGGATAATTTAGAACCTCTTATAATTTAGTCCTTATACTCATTTTCAGAGTTTATCACATGCTAGAACACCATAACATCCAGTTATTGCATATATGCCTGCATTACTTGCTCAGCATCACAATAAATATTGACTTATTACTACATAAAGTAATTTAAAATACCATAAGCAAACCGTAGTGTTCCAATGAGTGTGCTCATGACATGTACACCAGGAGGGTTGCCATGAATTAAGTAAAATGTAATTTCGAGTTTGGGAACACAACTTTTTTTTTTAATTAATCGCCTTCACTGATAAACAAATATATACTTTTGCTATTAGAGGCTCTATATATTTGAGGGGAGGTTTGTTCTGTGAAGTATAAGGTGACCTGTTCTACCTCATCTGAAGTCACAACCCAGGTGCAAGAAAGGCCACCTGCCATGAGGGTGATTCCCAGACCGAGACTGCTTTCATACAAAGGACAAAAAACACACCTTTCTTCTCCAGGGGCCCAACTTTCTAGAGGGAATCCTACCTCCCACAAATTACTGAGAGGGGGAAAAGCTCTTTCTTTCACATAACCCTGGCCAGCTATCATTTGAGAATGGGGCATTGGCAATTTTCAATCATCCTGTCCTACACCAACACAGAACTCATTGGCTTTGATGGCTCCTGCATAATTATGTGAATTTTATTAAAGGCTTATTAATCTCCAAGCGACAGCTGACTATCAGTAAACTTAACCTTTTCAGAAGCAATAACAGCCACTGCAATGAAACAATATTTCAATTAGCTGGCATAACATTAACCACTTCATAGCAAAAAACAGCTAGGGAGAGCATGGGGGAGTATGACTGCTGCACCGCTGAGCAAACATGGAGCCCAGTTTCTTATCAAGCCTAGCTTTAACAAAAAAGACACGTACGTAGGAATAAACCAATGCTTGTTTGTATCCTCCTTGTTTGTATTTTCTCAGAAAAAGTGACAGGTAGAAGTCAGTGCACCAGTTAAAGCATGGTGACTTTCTTGATACTGTCAATCAGGACATCTACCATCAGTTCAAGTGCTCCCATGTAACAGCACCTGTCTGTCGTGAAAGCTATTCCGTCACACTGTCAGTCATAGGTCACTCTAATCTGACCAGTTTACAATGAACTGCCAATTCACAGAGGTTCAACTCAACATGTACGGCTCACTTTACACCTCACCGCATATAAACAAACACAGAAAATGAGCCCTTTATGTCTGCAGTGTAACATGGGCTATTGCAGTTGACCCAGCGTTCTTACCTGTTACTACAGGGTAGCTCTGTGATACGCTGGAGCCCAGTTCAGAACTGGCACTGGTCGAAAGACTGGGTTTGACCTCATCCAGTCCTGGGTTCAGTGATGGTAGTGCGTATTCGTTAGCCTGCCAACGAAGGGGGACAATGTAAACCCGTGTAGAGCAATGCTCTTTACCTAACTCTGAACCTAACTAGGTGTCCAATCATCAAAAAAAAAATAATTAAAACTTCTAAGTTGCCAGTTTCATATGGGAGACATAGTTTAGCTGAAATTAGGCAAATGCATCAGAGAGGGTACCATCAAAATCAAGCTTCTCAACTGAATGGGATGTAGATTTATGAGTACCTGGAATACAGTAATACTAAAATACTGCAATATTTTGTGTCTAGCCATTGAGAAAGAAGGTGAGAACGTAATGACCTTAGTGTGTATTTTGGTGGGAGGGCATGTGCATGGTGAGAGCATACATTAGGTTTTTTGAGCAGGGCTGAGAGTAGGATTTGCGGCTTGAAAGGCAGGGCTGTCAGCTGCCTCTTTGTGCTTGACTGCAGCCATCCTCATGACCAGCCAAGGGAAGAGAGGGCCTGCTTTGTTAGATTACCAACATGTGGCCCCATTTCTAGAGCCACAACCAACCATTTGTAATTGTTGTCTTGTTGGAAATAGAAATGATGACATATGGAAGTGTAAGAGAGAACAATTAAATGGATTTGTATGATTCAGTAAAATGTTTGTGCTCTTCTTGATGGACTTTTGTGTGTAATATGGTTTAAATTAAATTGGAATAATTATCATTCCAGCTAATGAATAAAGTAATGATTAAGCAGTTTAGATGTTTAATTTTTCATAAGAACTCTAATATTAACTTGGTCCATATTCTTAAACACTGTTTATGTTGGCTATGATATAAATAGTGTAATATTCAATACAATGATGAAACTGACAGTGGAAAAATTATTTATTTAATTTAACGCATTATTTAATACGTTCTTTACACTACAGTGGTTTCGGGAGAATCATCTCTCCAATAATGAAATAAGACTTCCGGCTTTCGTGTTCATCCTGTGTACTGGGTGTGTGCATGAATGTGTAAGTGCATCTGTGCATCTCAATGGGACAGTGTCCCATAGGGAAAGACCATGACCCTGGGCTTGTCTGTCTCTATCTCAGATAAACTCTAATTGTCTGATACAACTGTTCACTGGACCAGTGGCGGATGTTCTTCTCTATTTGCCCTGGCCTCAGATGCACACCAGCTATTTTATCATGCAGATAGGAGCAGATTGGGCGTGAGGCAACTGAAGAGACCTCTGAAAAGGATGACCAAATGGCAGGCAGAAGTGTAGGAGGGGTGAGTCCATTGAGTTCAGCATTTCCAAAATGGCTTTTTAATGCCTTGCTTCAGACACCAGACACTGGCTAATAGGTCCACCCTTTCAAGAGTTAAAAAGGGGCCAAAAAGAGATCAACAAAAGGGTATGTGAACTGAGTAATTTTACATTGAATTAAAAGTGATTTTTTCTTCTCACTGTTTCAGGCACATTTTTTTCACTCACACTTAAAGTTCCCTTGCTATTTTATACCTTTCCTTATTCTCTTTGTGATTGCAAGTCATTTCCAATTCATTTTGGTATTGATCTTCCAATAGGAATCAGTTTTGTAATTAGCTGCAAATTAGGCCCTCTACTATGGGTTAGCGCTGTCCCCCTGATTTATCACCAGTGTAATTTGCCACGATTGGAGAGAAATTAAAATGAACTCAATTAAGGCCACTGCATTTGCTTTATAGGCTTCTGAGTTTCAAGAGAAAAATTAATAGCCACTTGTCATTTAATAGCCTAATGAAAGTAAATAAAGGTTAAGTCTGAGATCTTACATTAGAGGTGGTGTGTATGTACATGAGTTTATTTAACCCCTTGTATAATTTAAGCAAGATGAAGCTGTATTTGTAATTGTACATTTAACATAAACTAGGTTTACCTAATCCTTTTGAGATTATTTACCTGTATACAATGAGCTAATAACCACAAAAATGTCTTCACATATTTTTAAGTCAACAGCTTTACCCAATACATGATATTTACCACTTAATTAATATAGCAACTACTAATCAAATATTAATCTAATTATTATTGTTATTGTAAATACATAGATATGCACTGTAATAGATAGTGTTTTTTTCAGTATGAAACCATCAATTAAATGTAAACTGTTCTAATAAGTGTTTACAGTTTTATGTATAATTGATTTTTATATATTACAGGAATTTTGCCATGCTGTAGATGTGTAAAATGGAGTATAAAAATATTTTGTCAATAAAAAAGCTAAGTACAAAGGACTGGCAGTAAATTAGCATTGCATGGGTTAGTTTTGCAGGAAATACTTGATTCAGTTGAGTGTTAATTACTTTACATTGAAGTAATGAATTCAGCTGTGTAGTAAAGCACAGGTCTCTTCCATCACTATAAGATTATTAACTGTCAATAATAACAAATATTATAGATTTACATAGATAAAGTATTGCATTTAACCTGAACTTAAACATGTTATATAATGGAATGATGCAAGAGAGTGGCTATGCATTACTGATATTTTTCTAATCTTCTAATTTTACTAATATTTTTGCGCTACTTAATAATGGGTATTAAACATTTAGCCTTGTGATTACTGACCTGCTCTGGCTTGATGTGTTCTGATGTTGGAAAGACGTCAGGATATGATGGTCGCTCAAACACCCGGTCAAGAGCCTCTAGCTGCTGCTGAGTGAAGGCATCGGCCCTCAAGTGCTTCCGTAAACTCTCCACGCTACCCTGAGAATCACTGTTTGGACCAGAGCCTTCTGAGCCATCTAAGAGAAGAGAGGGGGACAAGGCCACAAGATACTAGCGGTCATTATGGCCCTATTTCTCTACGGAACAGGCATCCAACCCCTTCCCCCTCGATCACTGCTCGGGCTAGTGCATCTCTCAACACCAGGAGTGAGAGCAGGGATGAATGATTGGAGTATATCAGTTTAAATTCAGTCTGCACTAGCCTCAAACAGATCCTAATAACTGTGGAAAAGCAGCATGAGAGGGGGAAGGGGAAAGGGAAACTAGGCTGAGGGAACGAAGGAAGGAGGTACGAAAGAAGGGAGGAGAGAGAGTTTTCTTCCTTCTCCTTCTCCTCCACCTCCCCCTCCTGGTCCAGCATCAGCACCATCATCATGTGGTAGGTCTGCAGTAATTGATGGATTACCTTCAGTGCAAACACAGACTTGTTGGAAAGACCATGTGTTTTAGTATGAGCTGTAGCAATAAGTGGGTAGAGGAGGGGGTTGCATTTATTTGTAGACTGGTGGAAATGGAGAGCCATTATTTAAAGGCACAATTTCCTGTAATGCTGCTTTCACTTTCAGATTGCTTTCCCCTAAAATATTTAGGCCAGCTACAGCTTGAATACACTTACACTGTTTGACTGCAAGCTTATGAATTTCTTTGAGTATCACTGTCTTTGGGCAAATGAACAGTTTTCACTCAGCTTCTGATCTTATCACTTTACCGAGGCAGTTGCCCTCCCTGGCTTGACTGCAACTTCAGTTTCCCTTTTGAATACCCAGAACTAACCTTCAATAACTGTCCTGGCTGCCGTATCAGTAGCATTTCAACCTCCTAGACACAGACTTTAGTTTCCTTAGAATTCTGTCATTCTAAATTTGCAGCAGATTATGTTCTCTCTTCAGGTGCAAGTGTGCTGATATATGGTTTGCAAGGCTCCTACTGATTGTCTGATCTGGTGGCATGAAGGAGGTGAAATGAACTTGAAATGAACATCATGCCTCAACTCATTGTGTGTAACACTCTACTTAATCCCACATTTTTTTCTCTGCTATGGAATTCAATTGATCAATCATGTTCCACTGTTTATACTATTTCTAGGTTGTTATTGTCATTCTACCTGGCAGCTTGACCTTTTTTTCAATCTATAGAATGAACCTGCTCTTTTTTAGAAAGAAATTGACCCATAGCGAACTGTGATAGAGCACTGTCTCTCTTTCCCTTTTCATCTCTCTCACTGTATGTATGTGGGTTATACTTTGCATTAAGTAGAACTCAAAATAAGGCAATGTAATGTAAACTCGCCCGTCGATTAATCCCTCTTGTGGCATGTATGGCTTTCACATAACCTTTTTTCCTGGTAGTATTTGAATCATTTGATATTAGAGGTCAAGCATTTTTTATGAACTTCTCCCTTGGGGGCCTTTTTCATACGGCAGTTTGTGTTGTTGCTGTATAAAACTCAATTGTTCTCTGTGGTACAGAAGAAAATAGAGCCATTAATTACTTTCTATCAGCTGGTCTAAGTGCAAACCACGATCAATACTCCAGCGTATGTCATTCAATGTGGTACAACATGCCTCCCATACTCTAAAGCCCAAAATGCACAAGACTGCTGGGGACACAGGGGATGTTGTGGCTGCTGTTTGGGGTGTGGGGGCAGGGCAGGGTTGCTTGCTACATTACAATATTTAGAGAAGATCTGGACTACCCTGAGGTTATATTACATATTACTGTTTTACTTGTTCTTGCTTCAAAGTTTTATATGATAATGTACTCACGGGACAAAAAAGAAATAGTCACCTGTGATTGAAACATACCTAATAACATGTAATATGTCCATAAATTCTGATGAGAATTTTCTGTAGACTGGGATTTTTGTCACTGATAGAAGACCTATATGACCATATGCTTCAATACACCTGCAAATTCATCTACTTTCTTCACACTATGGACTTTGGCATCCCCAAATGCAATCACTCCTTTTTGCCAATCATTAACATCTCTTTTGCAATTCATTTTCTACACATCAAGCGTGACAATCATTGCACTGTACCACCTCTGCCCAATCCACGAATCTATCCATTCATACCCTGCACACCCTGCAGGTATTTATATACTGATCATCTTTGTGCAAAACTGTCTGCAGGAGCCTGAAATTACTACCCGTTAAACATGCAAGCTGATTAATTTTTTGTCTGAGGTGCATATATTAAGAATTAAATATGTCTTAGTAGATGTGCATAAGTCACATAGCAAAGACTTAATTATGTTCTCTATATTTAATATTTGCTAATAATCCAGATTTTGAGCAATCTCATTGAGCCACTTTTTTACATTGTTTTACATTAGCATGCTCAAACTATGAGACTAGGACTCAGATCAGATAGCCAAAGTCCATAAAAAAATCACTCCTCTCCTGTGATTGTCCCCAGAGGGTCTAGGTCAGATTCCAGAACTGGAGATAGATTTTCATTACACTAGTAATACATTACATGATGTAGTAAAGGCCAATACAATTATACACAAAAAATGAACTGATCTTTAATTTGTCTGTATTTTTCATTAACTTTTGAGACCTGAAGCAGTTGAATCTGTAAATATTTGTTCAGTTCCATGTGAATGCTGAAAATGACTCAAAAAGCATCAAATCTCTGAGCTTTTAGATCTGTTAAACGACATTTTATGGGTCTAAAATCTCACTGTGTAAAAGGGGGGGGGGGGGGGACTGAAGAAGGGGGCAAATACAACCTCCATGTCAGCTGTACTTAGTCTGAGAAAAAAAATAAAAAACAAAAATGGCTATTTATGAAAGCTATAGAGCGGAAAGGCTGCACGGCAAATAACTGTATCATAAGAGACAAGAATGGGAGAGAAACCAAGACACAAAGAATGAGAGGAAGAGAAAGATAAAGAGAGGTGCAGAGAGTCAGAACGGGAAAAAAAGAGAGAGAGATGCTGCTATTGGTAGTGGTGGCAGCAGCACAACCGGGGCTGTTAATTTCCTGTTATGTTGCGGCATGTTTAAAAGCTTTATTAATTCAATTTAACTGTGCTGAGCAGTCTGGCAGTGGGCTGAGGAATGAGAGCTCTCTCTCTCTCTCTCTCTCTCTCTCTCTCTCTCTCTTTTTCGGCCTTCCCCTCTCTCTCACTTGGGCTCTCTCATTGTCATAGTGGGTTGCTCCTGTCACCCTTATCACACATCTACTGTACTCACACCCAGTCCATCATTTAGCACATCGGCTTCATGTGATTCAACGTTCTGGAACACAATTAATAAAGGCATCCTCCTCTCTCTCAGCCTCACTCTCTTTCACTCTCTCCCTTGCTCACTCTCCCCGACACTTGCTCCTTTTACAACCTGAGTAATGCAGCGCACCATTAATTCTCAGCATCAGTACCCATAATTGACTTTTCTCTGACATGATTCCTCTTCAAGCGAACCACCCTGTCCTTAGATATTTCCATGCTGCAGATTTGTGAGGTGTCAATTTGTGAGCAGGCCGGCAGCAGACGGTGAGGCAAGCTTGCTTGAATGCAGATGTATCAGCAGAGCAGGGCATGGACCTTTTTTGTCCTTTGATAAGGAGCCCTGACACCTTCTCTCATGGTTACGCTCTGCAGCTTTGCTCAAATCTGGGCTTTTTCTTTCATACCAAGGCCATCATTGGGAAGAGATCCGAGAGATGTTCTTATTCTATTTAGACAGAGACCAATCCATTTCTTGATTTGGATGTATTTCATTTTCTATTCCTTTTAAGAGTACAATCCATACTGACACAATAGAATCTTACAACCCATGAAATAGTAGTGCAGGCTAAAGCCTTCAACCTGAGGACCAACCTGTTTTAGCATGGGGATTTGAGGTGTGCTGGGGCTGCCCTCTCTCAGAGCAATGCTTGTCAAATGAATAAACAATATACAAAAAAAAGGGCTGAAGCCTTCATAGGCACTGACCATGGCTGTATGGACCATGAGGACGTAATCTCTTTATCCTGGTAATGTCAAATAGATATGAAGCTTTGCCTTTTAAATCATCTGTCATAGACACACACATTTGTTAACTCCAGCAACAAATATAACAGTACATTAAAAATTGTAATTTATTACAACCTGTGTCAAACACCCTCCCTGAATATCCTAGGTTTGTCTGGATTTATATTGAGGGAAAAGACAAAGTAGTGGGAGCTGGGTCACACCAACCTGCTTATCAGCCATAGTAAGGTCAACTGAACTCTTAGAGTGGGTGTAACATAACACTATCAATACAATCCTCAAAAGCCTAATTCTGTTAATTATCAAAGTGTTCTTATATAATATATTAAGTAATTAATTAAAAACTTCAAACTGACTATACTCCCTCCTCTTCATATTAATGCATTTGGCAAGAGATGCATTCTATTTTCCATAATGACATACAGGACAAATAAATCTAGCAGTGGATTGAGTGGCCTGCAAAGGCAGCAATAAGGTTGAGAGGCATTCTCAGCGTACCAGCATAATTGGTATCACTGCTTGCAGACATATAAACCAATCTTTACACAGATAGGGCTGCAACTCTCTCCATCTTCACCTTTAGGCGATTTCTTTTGTCTTTTCAATAGCCGGTGCATCCATGATAGAGAACACAGGGATGTTAATTTGTGAATTAATAGCTTTTCACCGCAGAATTGCAAATTCTCTTAAATGTCACTTTGTTCATTGCACAGGGAGCTATTGCCATGAAAGAACTAATCTAGAGGTAACCCCCTCTCCCCACCCCACTTCCCCCACTGTGCAATGCTTAACATCAACCTTAGCCAGCTGGCTAACATGCTACTTTTAATTTGCAATAACACATGAAAGTGGCAGATTAAGACTCTTATGACACCTTATGTCCCTAAAGCTACCCGTATGAAGACCTAGTATACATAATGCATATCAACCTACATTATATCCACATCCCATATTTAATAAGGGTTTTTTTCTTACAGGGCTGTTCAAACATTGAGTATAGAGGCGATGGCACTACTTTCTGCAATGTTTGAGAAACATGCCCAGAAAACTTTATTGCAAAATGGATTAGTTACATTTGGATTTCATAGTACATGTTATGCTACCTATCCCTCAGACTGGATTAACATATGTTTGATTATGTCATCATTTAATAAACGTGAGAATTGCGCCTTCCAGTCAGCTATGGCTTAGGTAGCCCAAGGCTGCTGTACTGCTATGAAATTGAAACCGAGTGCAGGCTGTCAAGTGGAATCCCTGATGTCTCTGTATGAAATAAGGGCTGAGTTTAAATAACTAACTGCTTTCTGGACAATTGGCAGCAAATAAATAAAAAATAATAAAATAAATAAATAAATAAATAATAATAATAATAATAATAATAATAATAATAATAAAAACAAAGAGCACCAAACAACTAAGAGGTCATCATTACTCTTGCAGCATATGCACTCTGTATAGAAAGTACCTACACTGAGAGATATTTTCATTTTAAAATCCAGTGATATAAAAACACTATCATGTTCAATATCACTATCACTAATGGCAGCTGTATTCATTATAAATGGCATAGAAATATTGTGTTAGGAACAGCAAAGTAAGCTGCAAAGCTATTTAATATATATCTTACTTAATTTTTACTTTAGCAAAAAATTTGTAATAATACTAGATTATTAAAAAGCAGGTGTTCATAGTCATTTTCAGTCCTTACCTAGGTTTAAATACAGCTGTTGGTAGCAATAGAGGAACACAAACTCTATATCTTCAGCATGATGTGCAGCAAATATGATTTGCTACAGACACGTTTTTTTCAGAGTACTTACGTTAGTGATAAAGTTATCACTGGGCATAAATATGTGCTCACTGTCTTTCCCTAGTCCTGTCTTCACCCACGCCTACACACACACATACACACACCCTCACATGGCCACTTGATCAAAGTCGAGTGGCCCATGATTAAGAAAGCAAAGAGAAGGTGGGCTAACAGAACTTACAATATCCTATTTTCTTCCCATCCAAGTGGTTGGCACTCCAGAGAACTAAAGAGATGGAAACATAAAGAAGCAAGTAGGTCTGCTTTGATAAATGTTGTAAGAGATCATTTCCAACCACTTCACCCTCATTTAAACTACCTTTGTGTCTGTGTGCTTGTTTGGTCCTGCTGATGTTTATTCACTAGCATTTAAAACTTATTTTTTTGTAGAGTCAATGAACCATGGGACTTCTCATTTTAAACGTAGAGAAAATTATGGTCAATTTGGATCAGGTCCCCTATTTTTTCTAGCTAGTATAAGGTTACTGCTTTCACACTGTGTCCATTTGAAGTCTCAAATACAGGCAGAAATTCCCGACATCTTAGAACAAAGCATTTAGACTATTTGTTATGCTACAGTCATTTTTAGTTACTCTTGAACTTTATGAAGTTGCTTCTAGCACATACAGAGTGTAATAAATGATACATTTATATCAACTAGCATTAGTATTAGCTCTTTTATTTCCATATAAGCTTTGTATTTGGTATACTAAACAGATCCTGTTTCACAGTGCCTATGAAATCAAACTGCTTTATGTTATATTATCACCTTTTGTGGTATGACATGTCATTTGAAAAGCAAGAGGTCTGCAACTCAACAATCAAACAACTAAACGACATAGTCATTTGCTACCAAACAAATTCATTAAAATACATTTATAAAATGTTCTTAATGTAATGTTAAATACTCAGTTTCATCCCCCTGCACAAGCTGTATTTTAAATTTCAAGCGGTAAAGAAAGGGCTGAGTATAATCATAACATTATAATCCAATCTCTTACCATCATCCCTCTTCCTCTTTTCGCCATTTGAGCGAGGTATTCCGAGGATGCCATTGATGGAATAGGAGCCTACTGGATCATTGGAAGCACTTGATACAGGTGGGGAGGCTGTGCTAGGCACTTGACAAGACATAACATAAGAGGATATAGGTTAACAACCTTTAAAAAAGATGTTCTTTCATTGGTTTTACTATTGTTGGAAGTAAATGAATCTCCATTACCTATAGTATGTCCTGTGGTGAGCGTGGTTGCTGTCCCATCTGGAGATGGATGAAAAGGCTGCTGAACTTTGGTCCGTATTATCCTAGAAAAGTGCACAGAATCTGGTCAATAACTGATATAAGCTAGCACTTCTCACCAGAGCTTTTTACATACAAGTGCTGTGGGAATTGACAGGGTAACACTTGTGTTGCTTTGTTGTTTTCCTGTAAGGATACTCGATTCTGTCACAAACAAGCAATTCGAGGACATTAGGGCCAGTCAGGGAGTCAGTATGTGAGAATGAGTGGGAGCTATCCTAGAGAGAGTAAATTCAATCAACAGGATCCCAGCTATAGAAATATGATAAATTCCCAGTAGCTCAAAGGTGTAATAGGGGAAAGAGTTCATTGTACACTGGTCAGAATGATCTTGCAAACAAAGCATGAAATCACATCAGTTCACATCAATGATGGGCTTAGTTGCCTTGACCTGGCCTCAACTTTAATAATGTCTTTCTCATAGTCTATATGGTTCTCCCACTCACTTCCTCTCTCTGTCTCTCATCCCCCATATCTTAACTGCTCTTTTGAAGAAATGAGAATTGTAGACTGGCACTGCTGACCTGATAGATCAGGCTTCCATTTGTTCACAAATATCTTTGATTGTCAATGCAGATGACGCCCTATAGAATGGAACTTAAAATAAAAAAATCAGGAATTAATAGCAGAGGAGAACAGATGCAAATGAGGCCAATAAATTAGATGTGACAGGAAAGCATTGGTGTGGCATTGCCTGACAAAAGACTACAGCAACATTTAACACCTTTACTCTGGGATATACTTTTGAGAGAAGGAGCTGGAATTTTATGCTACCAAAACATTTATATTGTTTGTTTCTAAATTCTTCCAATTAGATCCCAAAATATATGTAGGGACTTGCATTAGAAAGTGCACTTGAGATCTAATTTTACAGGACACCTAGTCCAAAATAAATATGTCAGCTAAATAATGTCATATATGAACCGATTAAGTGCAATTCCCACAGATAATTTCAGCTTTATCTGAACTTTTCATAGAAAGTTCATTTTTAAGTGATCTGCAATAGTCAAATATAACTGCATTGTCTCACGCTCACCTAAACATTTTGATCTGACAAAAATACATAATAATCTATACAAGGGGAACATGTTCAAGCATATATATATATATATATATATATATATATACTGCTCAAAAAAAAATAAAGGGAACACTAAAATAACACATCCTATACATCTGAATGAATGAAATATTCTCATTGAATACTTTGTTCTGTACAAAGTTGAATGTACTGACAAAAAAAATCCCACAAAAATCATCAATGGAAATCAAATTTTTTAACCACACAATTATTAATATAATTATTAACACAAAATTAAAGTGG
>JAVSBU010000095.1:4176448-4186495 GCA_033118015.1 Loricariichthys derbyi | reverse complement strand
TCAAGTCCGTTTATAATCCCATACAGCTCGTCCAGGGCTTTGGTTTTAGTAGCCTGAGGTGGGATGTACACTGAACTGAGGATCACGGAGCTGAATTCTCTGGGCAGATAAAAGGGTCTTACTTTAACAGTGAGTAACTCTAGGGCTGGTGTACAGTGAGATGCTAAGATACGAACATCTTTGGCCCACTAGGAGTTAATCATAAAGCACACACCCCTGCCGCCCAACTTGCCTGAGTCTTTAGTCCGGTCCAGCCGATAAATGGAGAAGTTATCACCACGCTGTCGGGTACGCCCAGCTCCAGCCAGGTCTCCGCGAAGAAGTAAACACAGCAGTTTCTCGTGTCCCATTCATGATAGATCCATGCGCGCAGATTGTCCATTTTATTCCTCAAAGATTGCACGTCAACGAGCGGGATAGACGGAAGAGGAGGTTTGTTTAATCTCTGGTGAGTCCTGCATAAAATGCCGGCTCGTTTTCCCCTCTGCGTTCTTCTCCTGCCGCGCCACAGAGAACAAAGGGAACTGAGGGAACTTAGGACCCAGGGTAGAACTTCTGCCACGCTGTCCTCGAAGGTAGGTTTAAAGTTCTCTCCTGCTGAGGACCGCAGATCCAAAAGTGTTTTGCGTTCATACTCAAAGCGGAGTGTATCATGCAGTATGTTGCAAGTGCAAGCAGTAAAATAAAACACAATAAAAAGCAAAAAGAGGGCGAGTTGAACGGAGCTTCTCACCAGCGCAGCCATCTTTTGGCGCAGCTTGATGACGTATACACCTCTGGTGTGCACCTTCTGAGTCCCTAGCTTACTGGAGAGCCCCAGACTAACTGCTCAGTGGTCATGGGGTTGTCAGGAGTAACCCTTCGGGGGTACTCTCATGAAGCCCACTGTGGCACTATTTGCTGCTACAGGGCCTAAGCAGTAATCAGGAAGTAGTTTGGGTGGACTTCCGGCAGGCACATATACATTTGCTACCACTGATCATGTAATGATGGCCGATAGTTGACACCTGTGGGGAGGGCTTTAGCCATTTTTTAGCCACAGGCGTTAGCCACAGGTTTTAGCTATTAGCCAGCTCTCTGCAGTGTCGCTTGTTGTACGCTTGAACCATTTTGTATGTTTTGCCAGTGACAATAAGGCGCTCTCCAGCAGGCGGTGTAGGAACCAGAAGGTTTGAGGTAACCGTCAGCGACATTAGGTAGAGTAGGGTCAGTGTCTTCCTGTCAGTGCTGTTGCCACCTACCATCTAGCCTTCCCCTCCCTCAGCATACTTGCTTTGGTGCTTGTCCCTCTACACATAGGTCCTAAACTTTGCTACCATCTATGTCATGACAGAACCCTTTAGAATTTTCTATATTTCTGTATAAATATGACCTAAAACATCATCAGATTTTCACATAAGTCATAGAAGTACATAAAGAGAACCTAGTTGTAATGGGCCCTGCTGCTTCTGTTTATGGAAGTAGACTTGTTCCAGGGTCTGTAGGGGTTGCTGCACCGTGTTTGCTGAGGCTTTATTTCCATCTAGCGGTGCAGTGCTGTTGCACGCCTAATTGGTAACAGCTGTCTGAAGCATTTAAAAGGTGGAAGCGAGGTTGTAGCAGTGAGCTGGCAGTAACCTGCGTCAAGAGTAAGGATCGCACGCTGCCGCTTCTCCGATCTCCCTATGTGTGTGGCGTGGAGCTAGAGATGCACCATTAACATCTCTTTCTTTCTTTGTTGTAGATCTCTCTGCTGACACGAGGCACATCCAAGCTAGTGTGCTCTTCCCACCCGTTTTGTGGCACCGCATGGACTTTTGATTTCCACCTGTTTTTCAGTGCCACTTGTGGTATTAAAGGCACAGTAATGTGAGCACACCAGATTCCCATCCAAGGGCGTATAGAGGGAGTTAGGGTCAAAGCTACTAAGAGAGGATGGAGTAGAGCCAGGAGGCTTGAGGTAAGACAGTTTCTTAGGCTGATAGAGTAGGGACAGAATTCTCCCTCTGAGCCGTACATCCCCCCCTTCCCTTCCTCGTTCCCCGCCTGGTCATGTTGGTATGGTGACTGGGTGGAGAAAAACCACACGGCAGCGGCCAAGGAGATGCCCCCGATGTGGCCATACCAACACCAACCACACATAAAGGGTCCACACGGTAACATACCAAGGGATTAAGATAATCCACGGGCTGGTGCACCAACACAGGGGCTGTCCCTACTCCACCTGTCTTACCGCCCTCCTTCATCCCTACATCGGGCATGTCCTCATCATCCAGTGCTTCCTAGCATCCGCCGATCTGGAGTTTGGCTGGTAATGTTTGTTTTGGTTATTGTTTCAATTTATTTTTTATTTTTTTTATAATGATTATGTTTGAGATCATGTCTGTTATGAGTTAATAAATCTACCAGTATTTATAAAGCTGTCCTGCATATGGGTCCTCTCTTTACCTCTCGCCTTATCTCATGACACTAGTTAAACAAATGAGACATAAATATTATACTTGGTCATTTATTTATTGAGGAAAACTATCCAATATTACATATTAGTGAGTGCCAAAAGTAGGTGAGCTTCTAGGATTAACAATTAATTTGCAAGTGAAGTAAGAGTCAGGTCTTTTCAATCAATAGGATGACAATTGCAATCAGATAGGAGTGAGCATCCTTTTATTTAAAGAACAGGGATCTATCAAAGTTTGCGCCTCACAACATATTTGAAGTGTATCATAGCATTAACAAAATGAGATTTCTGTGGACCTCAGAAAAAGAGTTATCAATGCTTATCAAGCTGGAAAAGGTTACAAAACCATCTCTAAATAGTTTAGACACCACCAATCCACAGTCAGACAGATTGTTTACAAATGGAAGAAATTCAAGACCATTGTTACCCTCCCCAGGAGTGGTTGACCAACAAAGATCACTCCAAGAGCAATGCATGTAATAGTTGGTGAGGTCAGAAAAGTTCTAAGCAACTCAATGCCTCTCTCACTTTGGCTAATTTTTTTTTTTTATTTATTTTTTTTTTTTTTGAAGAACAGGGATCTATCAAAGTCTGATCTTAAAAACACAGTTGTTGAAGTGTGCCATGGCACAAACAAAGGAGATTTCTGAGGACCACATAAAAAGAGGTGTTGATGTTCATTTGGCTGGAAAAGGTCACAAAACCATCTCCAAAGAGTTTGGACTCCAGCAATCACCAGGAGTGGTCAACCAACAAATATCACTCCAAGAGCAAGACATGTAATATTTGGTGAGGCCACAAAGGACCCAGGGTAATTTATAAGCAACTGAAGACCTCTCTCACATTGGTTAATGTTAATGTTCATGAGTCCATCAGAATAACATGTGGGCATGTCTATAAAGATCATGTGGGCAAGCCAGAAGGCTATTGGAAAAATATATTGTGGACAGATGATAACAAAATAGAACTTTTTGGTTTAAAAGAAAAGTGTTTTGTTTGGATAATGGAAACTGCATTCCAGCATAAGAACCTTATCCCATCTGTAAAAGTTGGTGGTGGTAGTCTCATGGTTTGGGCCTGTTTTGCTGCATCTGAGCCAGGATGGCATGCCATCATTGATGGAACAATGATTTCTGAATTATATCAGAGAATTCTAAAGCAAAATGTCAGGACATCTGTCCATGAGCTGAATCTTAAGAGAAGGTGGGTCATGCAGCAATGACCCTAAGCACACAAGTCGTTCTATCAAACAATGGTTAAAGAAGAATAAAGTTAATGTTTTGGGATAGCTAAGTCAAAGTCTTGACCTTAATCTAATCGAAATGTTGTGGAAGGACCTAAAGTGAGCAGTAATGTGGGGAAACCCACAACATCTCAGAGTTGAAGCTGTTCTGTACAGAGGAATGGGATAAAATTCCTCCAATCCAGTGTGCAGGTCTGATCAGGACTCTAGATACTGAAAGCAACAGTACACATGGTTTTACCACTCACTAATGTGTAATATTAGTTTTCTGCAATACATAAATGACCAAGTACAATATTTTTGTCTCATTTGTTTAACTAGGTTCTCTTTATCTACTTTTATGATCTGTGTGAAAATCCCATGATGTTTTAGGTCATATTTATGCATAAATATAGAAAATTCTAAAGGAGATTTCTGAGCATCAATCCACAGTCAGACAGACTGTGTACAAATGGAGGAAATTCAAGACCATTGTTACCCTCCACAGTAGTGGCCACCCAACAAAGATCACTCCAAGAGCAAAGCGTGTTGGCAATAGTTGGCAAGGCCACAAAGGACCCCAGGGTAAATTCTAAGCAACTGAAGGCCTCTCTTACATTGGATAATGTTAATGTTCATGAGTCAACCATCAGAAGAACACTGAACAGCAATGGTGTGCTTGGCAGGGATGCAAGGAGAAAGCCACTGCTCTCCAAAAAGATCATTGGTGCTCATTTGCAGTTTGCTAAAGATCACATGGACAAGCCAGAAGGCTACTGGAAGAAAGTTTATTGGGGGTCACCAGATACTGAAAGCAAAGGTTCACATACTTTTAACACTCACTAGTATGTAATATTGGATCCTTTTCCTCAATAAATAAATGGCCAAGTACAATAGTTTTGTCTCAATTGTTTAACTATGTTCTCTTTATCTACTTTTAGGACTTGTGTGAAAATCTGATGATGTTTTACGTCATATTTATGCAGAAATATATAAAATTCTAAGGGGTTCACCAACTTTCAAGCAGCACTGTAAGTTTTCAATAACCAGGGGGTGGCAGGCTGCATTGTTGGCCAGAGAGCTGCTGCAGCATAACTAAATACCAAAGAAAACAGCATGTCATAGATACATTTGACATGGTAAAATGAGATTAGATGGAATTCATTTCTAAAAGGTTCACAAACTTTCAAGCACCACTCTATCTGAGACACACACATTGTCCCCAGTGTTAGAGGCTTTAGGTCAACCAAGAAGAAGTTGTGATCTTGGTGCACTCAGTCCTCCACACTCCACACAGTTTGTTTAAGAAAGATTTAGAGACAGTCCATGAGCGTTACCAAAACAGATAGATGACATGATGTTGGCATAATGCTTGAATCCCATACATACAGACAAAGAATACAGCCTGTAGTGTGTTTTTCCACTTTAATTTTGTGTTTATAATTATGTTAATAATTGTGTGGTTAATAAATTTGATTTCCATTGATGATTTTTGTGTGATTTTGTTGTCAGCACATTCAACTTTGTACAGAATAAAGTATTCAATGAGAATACTTCATTCATTCAGATCTAGGATGTGTTATTTTAGAGTTCCCTTTATTTTTTTGAACAGTATATTTTGGTTTACTGTATCTTTCTTGTTTCCTGGTAAAGCTTATTTATTTGTTTCGGCTACATAAACCAACAAGTATTATACACAGAAATAGGAAGATACAGATAGTCACTCCCTGTTCTGATTTAAAACCTTTAAGGAGTATAGATTTGTTAGGATTTTAGCTTGATGGGTAAAATTTGTATAATTCTACTAATTTTAATCTATCTGCCTCACTAAAGGATCCAGCAAAGACCAGAATATGTTGTGCATTTGATAATGATATGCAATTAACTAGCAAGACCATGTAAGTTTCCTGTTTTACTTTGGTTCAAGTTGTTCATCGTGGTAAGTATTGTCTTATGCTGGTATATCTGGTGAATTTGTATGGTCTTACTGGTAAAGCTGATTAATCACCCGTGTCCAGAAGATAACATACGAGGGTTATTTTATCAGTGATTTATTTATTTATTTATTTATTTATTATAACCAGGTGATCTGCTACCCTTCAAATAAAAGGGATATCTGAACATATCTGAGATATTCTGCATGTCTGTCAGAATATCTGAGATTGGTCACTGTTTTGGCAGGCAACACAACATAATTTCTGCCATGTTATTAGTAAAATTAATAGATCACCAAATATTTAATGTCTTGGGTGACATATTAGAAGTAGTAAAAATGATGTTCTTTTAATTATTCACACATATCAATACGGTAAAATGTCCTTAATGAAAACTTTGGTTTTGGTCATATCCTAGGTATAAATGATACTGAACTAAAGGTCCATGTTTATAGTCTTTATTAAGCCAAATATTCCAACCTTATAATTTGTTATCATCGTAAGTGGCATAAGTACCAAAAAAACAGGCTCTAAGTAAAAAAAAAAAAAAGTATTAGCTTTATGTCAATTCCAATTCTTTATAGACCATTAACTAAAGGAAGAAAAAAAATCATATAATTTTAATTTCATATGTCAAATTATACTGTTATTAGGAATATTATAATACCAACATTTCTATGTAGTTGTTCACTGTTGATGCCATCACAAACATAATGCATTACTAAGAATTACTGGCAAGCTCGATCTCTTCTCCGTTGCTTCCCTCCTTATTATATCTTGTATTTCTGCCAAAAACACTGTTTTTACCAACGAACACAAAAAAGACTTGTGCCAGTACAATAATAATTTCCTTTAACAATTCCAGTCCTGTCATCATTGTGTCATTCTACAGAATCTTTTGTCACAAAAACCTGCTGTATGTGATTTCAATATTTTTTTTTACATCAAATACATGATAAAAGCTTAATTACTTAAAAACATCTCATTGAGTTGTGAGATATTAACGAGGTGTCTCTGAATTATTGCACAGAAAAAAAAATCACACATAAATTTTTGCTTCATTAAAATAAATTTAGGACTCTGAGGCTTAAGCACTATAAGTAATTATGTGGTGTTAATTAGCTAACCATTCTCGTAGAAATACAGATGCCTTAAATTAGCTATTCTGTTGTGGACATAAACTCAGTAGGCAAATTTGTATGCTAGATATAGTAAGGTAAACTGTTGAGGTAGTATTGTTTGAGGAAATTTGTGATTTGCTAATTGAGATAAACACTTGATGAACCAGGCATGTGCACATGAACAGGGCTGACCTGAGACCTGAGTACAAATAGTGTGTGTTGTTTTACCTGTAACAATTTACGGGTTTGTTAAAGGTCCAAGCTCATGCCTTTTGTGCTCAAAATCTTTTCATGCATTTTGTCTGTCTGAAGCTCAGCTGTAATTGATATTATTCAGTCTGAAATCTGATACTTACATAGGCGACTTTTGTCACCTTTCAACAATGGTTCCAAATTGATTCACAAACCAAATACTACTTGGTTTTATGTTAACACAATACATAATGTTACATTTAACAAACGTCCTGCTTTTGACCGTACACTTGGTGTTATCAGTAATATCGAAGCACATGTATAATATACTACCCTAGTGGTCTAATGAGCCCATCAATGATCTTGTTTAAAGAGAATAGGTTTGCTTATTTGGAAGGCTTTTTTTTAATGGTGCCTAATTGATTTCTTTGATGAACACATCAAAATTATTTTCTCAGATTCATTAGCCATGATGATTGAGCACCACACTTGATCTAAACTGATACAAAGAGTTTGCATTTGCCATCAAAATGTGCTATCATCTCCACCTACCTCTGTGCAATTTATATTTGAATTTCTCTGTCTCTGTTCCTGTGCGGGTTTATGCTTTCTGTAGATTTTATGCTGTTGTGCTGATATGAAGCATAGACGTTGCATTAGGATACTATGATTGCGTCCATGAATCATGTCTGAGATTTTGGAAATGACAGTTTAATGTACCTTTTTAACTACATGTAACTTTTTTCCCTCTATATTTCTGCCATCAGTAGGAGGTTTTGGTGAAGGAGGTGTAAAGAGAAAGTGAAAACCCATTGTGTTTTTCCCTGTCATTAAGCTGTGTCTGGGAGATGATGTGGAAGCTGTATGTGGTCTGAGGGAAGTATTTATGGCCCTGCTGGAATCTTGTTGGGCTCCGCTGATAGCTGAGATAATGGCAGCGAATGGGATGCAGTGAGCTGTTCTAATGTCACCAACAAGACATGAGAACAGCCAGGATAAATAAATGTTAGCCATTTTCTCCTCTCTAGACCATTTGCATATACTGCTATTAAATGTATTAAATGTGGTTTAAATATTTCTGATAATGCAATAATGATAAAATGACAAAATTGACTCAAAAGGTGATAACTAAGCATTTGCTAAATTCGTAGGCTTAATGTTTAATTTGAAGGGTAAAAATGCATTCACTTGAAGATAGTTGAGCCTTTAATTTTAATTTGTTTTAATTCTGACACTTACGCTCCAATGGCTTTTCTTGCTGGATGGGGAGGAATACAAACAAGATTTCACTTCATTAAACAGCAAAAAACTGTATGGAAATTGCATTTACTTATGGAAATGAATTTTAAGCATGCAAAACATTACTTGCTCAAGCTACACTGAAATTTGAAAAACATTAGAGGGTGAGCTTATTGGCTATGACATACTTGAACACAACTACTAATTATAGAATGTGGGGATCAGAGTAGAGCTAAGTCCATGAAGATAAACATGGGACAAGCTATTAGAAAAGTATATTAGCCCTTAAAACCACTTAATAAACTGGTATTTGCAGAAGAGAGTAAAACTGGTGAGGAAAATGATGATAGAAATTTAATTCAGGAGTAAAATAAAAATCACATGTTACAGCAGTTTGTCTATTAGAATTTTACAATCTTTTTTGTGGCCTATTTGTATATTTTTATATTGCATTTGTATTTAACTATCAGCTTTTCTTGTACTTATATTAAATAGACTAGAGCTGAGAGCACATATTCTGTCTGAGTGTTATTTGATTCTATTTGATGATATTGACTATATGATTATATTTTATGATGGTCTGACTCATGATATTTTGTCTTTATGATGGGAATCTGGTAATAAACATAAATACACACTTAGTTGAATCTGTACTCTGAATACTGAACTTTCATGGGTAAGCAATACCCACTACGGCAAAACCCGGCATAATGCACCAAAAATAAAAATTGAGATAATGAGTGATTACATATCTCAATGAAATAAGCTTTAAAATGAAGTTTATTTCATCAAAATATCTTGAAAAATAAAAATTTTACAGCTATTTGAATTTCAGGAGTCCTGCCAGCCTTTCTGAAAGTTGATTTTGAGAAAAAGGCTCCTAAAGTTTTCTTATAGTTCAAAATCAAAACACCATAGCAAACTTGCATTAAATGTTGTTCAATCCCTGTGAAATTTGGCACATAATTTGATACAGGTATAGCGTTAAGAAAAAAGTAAAATTCACGCTGTCATAGCCACAATGCACCACACGGCGGCCTCTCAACCAATCAGAGCGCCCATTTCTGCTGCTGTGTATGTTAGCAGTCTGCGGCTAACGCTTCATGCTATATGCTAAACACACTTTGGTTTGGATATGCTTCATGAAATCTCCTTTTACTGGAGGAAAATGATATAACTGGGGATCCCCTCGTTAAAATAGAGCAACAAGGATTATCGTAGATGTGTCTCCATCAAAATATGGGCACTGGAATACACCATACATGTCCTCAGAGCCGGTAAAAGTGGAGTAGATTATTCGCTTGTGTTGAGGTATTTATGGCCTATTTACCAGACCAGATCATTAAAAAAAATCATTTTTTGACTGTTTAAGAATACTTTTTTTACTGTGTAAATGGATTTGATGGATAGATTATGGTATAAGCTTGCAATTTTCATCAAAATCTCAAAATCGATCTGGGGTGCATTTTTGTCATTTAACATATTTAACTCTCTCTAACTCAAAAGTACAATTTTTGACTTATGCCGGGTTTTGCCGTAGCATGTCACATATGTAGTATATGTAGTATACGCAGTACTCTTCCTGCAATCGAGTGATCAAGTCAGCAGCTTGTGACATAGGGAATAATATAGCGGGAGTGATGAGCACTGGGAAATATAGTGAGGAAAAGCTGTGGCTGTGCAATAGTTTTTGTTTTCAAGTTAAATACATTATTCAGTAAATTATATGAGATATTAAATACTTCATTACAAAACAAACTTTATGTTAATGACTTTGTCAAACTGTAGTGGTTGCGGTCATGTTCAACATACAACTATAATCTTCTTCTTCTTCTTCTTTCGGCTTTTCCCTTTTCAGGGGTTGCCACAGCGAGTTATCCTCCTCCATCTCACTCTGTCCTC
>JAVSBU010000095.1:4093902-4108441 GCA_033118015.1 Loricariichthys derbyi | reverse complement strand
TGGTCTAAAAAAGTAACTGTTACTGACTGCCACATTTTTTTTTCTTGATTTCTTAGTGTTTCTTAAAGCCAGAAAGTAGCCATTGGAAATGACTTTAGTTTTGTGTCATGTCTGTGATCTGCTGTTTTTCTACCAAATTAAACAACTGAATGAACATCCTCCGAGGCAGGTGATTCCATAATTTTTGCCAGGGGTTGTAATATTGTTTAAATTCCTGATGGCCATTTCAAGCCTTCTGATCTTGTTTTACTGTGAATTTGATTTCTGTTGCACCAGGCATTTGAATTATATCATAATAAATTATCCCACTAATATTAAACTGACAGCATGCAAAGGGTATACTCACGGTATTATCTCTCTCTGTGAACTGACCTTTCTTTACATTCAAATGTAGTGTAATGCTTCCATATAGTATGTGTTATAATGCAGACTGAATTGCAGACCTGTAGTTATTTATCATTGTGCTCTTTTACAGACTCAACTCAGGGGTCCTTTGGTATCCTTTTTAATGAAAAGTAGAGAGAATCCCATTCAAATCCTAGGCTTGATCGGTGCTGTCATTATAGCTCTGGTGGTTGTGACAGTTCTGATCTCTACAGCTATGTTCATGCGTACCAAGAAGTCCAATAAGGTATTACCTTCCCAACATATCATAAGAAAAAGAGCTCAGCATCGTAAGCTGTGGAACTTCCACAGCGTCTTCAAACGAAGGAACAATGGTGAAAATATCATGATGAAGCAACCTAAATGTCCAACAACAGAGAACATCAACTGTAACAATAACATTGATGGTGTGCATTGCTCCACCTTAACACCACCCAGCACTCCCCTTCCTCCTCCATTGCCAGTTTATTCCAGGCAAATAGAGACATGGGCAGTGCCATCTATTTCTGTCAAAGTGGCAAAGACAAAATCTTATAGAAATAAAGAGAATCACCTGAATGCAGCACTGGTTTCTGAGCTCAAACTAAGACTGGACCAGAAGAAGAATATGAACCAGCACTAAGGCTCTGATCATGTCGGTATTTGTCTTGCTAACTGCACTGTCTGTACTGATGTTTTGGAAACCACATGCTTTCATTAAATATTTAACTTCAGGAAGACAGCCAGCAAGTTCCAGAAAGTTGAATCAGTTCCTCTTGTTTTTGTGGTAGAAATGTTTTGTAACTCATCTAAATGATAAATTAGATGAGCAATGATATGTTCTCCCACGAAAACCTTGTCTCCAGATGAACTGATTCAGCCTTTTGGGATATGCTGAACATGGATTATTGAGCAAGAATCAATGCATCCAACAGGCTGTTTCACTGTGAATCCTACAAGCTGCTTAACCATTGCTTTTGTAATGCTTTTGAAGGTGGGTTCGGTCAGAAGGTGGAACCTCTAAGAAATTAGATAAGATACAAAACAAAATAAAACCTTAAAGGCCAATGCTGCTTATGATCCTTGTTACCCTTATCCCTCCAATAGGGTTCTGCAGAGTGTGTTGTAAATCCCACCACAAACTTATTTTTGAGATAAGTTGACATAAAGGTTTTTAGCTCTCACCCTAAAGGTGTGAATAAGTATAATGGCAAATTATTTATGCTTAGAATTTGTAGTATAATGTATTATAGACTGTAGGTTTTGTCATTGACAAACAACTTTTGAATGTTCTGACAGCCTTTCATTCAAATTATTTTTCCTATTTTCTATTGTAGCTAATTAAGAATCATAATTCAGTGATTTGTATGTTTACCAGTAAAGGTGTAATGATTCAGTGTCTATGTGAAATAACTGAAATTGGTGTAAAATCAGGTAGCTTTTTCCAGCTGTTTGCAGTGACGTAAGTTTCTTTTAAATGGTGTATACTGTCATTAGGTTCAGGTAATATATAGCAGTATTCTTTTATATTTAATACATTTGATTAACAAAAGATTGATAAAACTTCATTAAATTGCAGAGATTACCACTTAGTTGACAGTTTGGTTCATAATTTCCCTATGTGAAAAGAAAAAAGCAATGACAAATAAATAAAATATGGATTTTATATGGCTGAAATGAAAAACTACCTGTGGGGGCAGTGCTATGATCTGGGGTTGCTGCAATGGGTTAGATCTAGGTTCATCAACATTATGTGCCTAATGAGGTCAGCTTATGATTCATATGTTCACATATTTGTGCCACTCACTAATATGTAATATTGGATCATTTTCTTCATTAAATAAATGATCAAGTATAATAATTTTGTCTCCTTTGTTTAACTAGGTTCTCTTTATCTAATTTTAGTAATTGTGTGAAAATCTGATGATGTTTTAGATTATATTTATGCAGAAATATTGAAAATTCGAAAGGGTTCACAAACTTTCAAGCACCATTCCACATTCCTTGTCCATCAGTCTCTTATCTTTCAGCCACAATTCTAATGAGAGTTTCCGGTAGGGAATTTTGACACTGCTGGTAGACCTGTATGACCATCTGCTTAGACAGACACATAAACTCAGCTACTTCCTTCACATTTGGCATGCCCAAATTTACACCTTTACATGTTGATTTGGGAATTCATGTGAATCTAATGTTTCCACCATATGGCATGGTGATGTTGGTGGTTGAGTTGGTGTCTACTGTTCTAGTGATCAAACACAGCTTTGAGTTCTCTTTGCAAAAATATACAGTTATATACATACACAGAAATTGTGTACCATATATTATGGATTTTGGTAAATCTTTAATGCAAATGTTCCCATAACAATAATGTTGATACTACATCTACTGAGTTTGAATGATAGTGACATTTATTCTTTCACACTTGATTTTGCTTACATTTTTCATTCAATAAAATACATTGTTGGTCTACATATATTTCACCTGTTGACACAACTTTAACACATCATTGTTCTGTCTAGGGAAGTAGAACTGTTAGGACATAGTGGATGGTTTTCATTGTAAGTTGACTGTCCTTGTATGATTTACTGACAGAAGCAACAGACAAAAATGAAGAGCATCATAAATTGTAAACTTAGTCTTTTAAACATTAAGCATGTCTTCATGTTCAGCCAATTAAAGCCTATCAATGATAATCCTTGACATACTTAGTAAGGCATGGATGGAGTCATAACTGGTACTAGGTGTATTTTATACAATAAAATGTATGGTTATTGGCTGATTGTAAGCCTGTCTTTGCTAATTTTGGAATATCTGCTATGCATTATGTTGTTTTTTCACTCAGTTGTTACTATTATTCAGTTTATAATCTATTCCCAAAATAAAGCAGATAAATAAGACTTTGTTTTGTTGTGTATATGTATAAAATATTCATATCTAGGTCACAAAGACATTGAGCTTTAAGAAGGAAAATTATGCTTTGGTGATTCCTAGGCAAATAAATGGTACACGTTACACATTAGCTATGTAAACACAGAAAAGTTGGCATATGAAAGACTTTTAGCATTTAACAATATGGATAATAACATACAGTACCTACACAGCTTAGTCCAAGTTATGTCCATAAAATCTATGTGCAGAATTATTTTATACAGAACAGCAATTGCATTTTATATTTTAAATCTTTAATCTGCAAATTTAAATCAACATTTTCATTGTACATCATTGAAATGGCATAACAATTTAGTTAAAAAGGCTTTGAACAAAATACATGCATTTCAGAATTAGATTTGCCATTTCCCTCTTTTCACTGTCATTTCAGCATGCCCTAGAGCTGGCATGAACTCCAAAAGTTAGACAAGTCATTATATCACCAGAAGTGGTAAATAACGAAATAAAATTAATTCATACTGTACATCAGCATTTTTTAGGTATCTGTACTTTACTTGATTATTTCTGTAACTTAATACTTACTACTTTTCAAAAGAAACATATTTCAAAACAGGCTCATTAACCTTAAGAATTGATTTATTTATTTTACATATATTTTTATTTATCTTTTTTATTTAGGCAATTATAGTTAGGCACCTAATAAAGTGCAAATAAAAATTCAAGGTTTATATTTGATGCATTCTAACTGACACAAGAGTGCAATCGCGGTGGTCTTACTGGTGGCATTGTGTGAACATGCACCTCTCAATTACTGTAATGTGGCACTCATCTAAAATATTACATTTTACTACATATTGATATAAATAAATATAAATGATATTCTGCATTACTGAATGCTATGTCAGGATATGGATTATTTAGTAGCTTATATGTAAAAATCCAAAAACATTTTTTATTTTGATTCCTCATGTCTGAAAATGTTTTATTTTGTTTTTGCTGTGGTTAGCTAAGGATGATATTTTTCAAACAATTCATAGTACAAACCATTTTGTACGCTGAGTTTCATGGACCTGTACCTATTGCTCTCGATAACAGACATACTGTTACATAAAAGGCTGCAAAAAAAAGTTAGAAAGGCTTTGTAAAGAAATGCTTTTACTTTTTTTTTTTTACTTTAAATAGCATATACTTTTATACTTCTACTGGAGTAAAATACATAAGCCATACTTTTTTATAAGATTAGTAGTATTTTTGCTTAAGTAAAAAATATGTATACTTCTGCTACCTCTGCTTATACAAACTGATTTCACAATATTTCAAAGAGTATCTTCTGATAATACTGAATGCCTGTTTTTTCTGCCTTAAAATAGGCTGATGGGGTTTGTGTCTGGGTGACATACCAAATTCAAATAAATTCCAAAATTTTAATTTTTTGTTGTATTATGAATCATCACTTCATTCAAATTGTGATAGTGATTATATGATTTCACCTCACAGCACTGAGATCCCAGGTTTGATCCCGATCCCAAACTCCACCTGTGTGGAGTTTTCATGTCCTCCCCATGGTAAGTGGAACTGATAAAATGGTCAAAGTGGGCAGCAGCAATGTTTAGCCATTTTAAAGAATTGCACAGTTTGGTCAGATTTTGTAGACACGGATAGAAATGTTCCATTCCTCAGTGAAATAATGAGCAAAAAGCAGAACCTGGTTGTCTAGCAGTTCACTGCAGGCATTGTCTTTCAAATTTACTGGCAACTCAACCAAAGGACCAATTTCCACGTAATTAAGACACCCGAGAAAATCACAAAACCTCCTCCAGTTTGAACCACGTGCAGGCATCATTGAAGGCTTCCTAAGGCTTTCAAACACAAGCATCATTCATGAGGCAGAAACAAGATTCCTTTGACACATTTTCACGCATGAACAGTCAAATGTTTGAGTCTTTTTGCCCACTGTAACTTGTCTACTTTGTGAGCAGAAGTGAGCAAAGGTCTCTTGTGTGCCAGTCTGCTCTATATGTTCATGGTAGGCTGTTTCCTGCATAGTGTTCTTTCAGAAATTGGTTGTGAGGGACCTGTTTTGACTTCCAGAAAAAATTCTTGCATGGATGCAAAGAAATTTTTATTCACAAGCCATGAAGCAAGCTGACTGTCCATCAATTTCCTATTTCAGTCACAATTCAGATGAGAATTATCCTGTAGACTGGGACTTTTGCCAACTGCTGTTAGACAAGTACAATCATATGCAAAAATGCAAATTTAGCTACTTCTCTCACCCTATAGCCTTTGGCACACCAAAATGCAACTATTCCTTTTTCCAAATAATTAACATCTGCTTTGCAACCCATTTTACACACATTGAACAAAACATTCACTGCACTGTACCACCTCTTCACAATGAATCGTGTTGCACACACTGCAGATATTTATAGCCCAATCATCCCTTTGCAGTGTCATCTACAGAAGCTTTAAGTTACTACCACCTTAAACACAGAATGTGACTAATTATTTTGTCCAGGGAACTTGTATAAATATACTTTGTTGCGAGGGTTTGTGCACTTCTAAGATTCATCAACCATAACCCCACCACCAGCTTAACAAAGATCGCTAGCAAAGAACTCTGTGAATCATAAAACTTCTATGAAGTGTAAAATCTTTCTCTTAGTGTTGTTACATACTAGTGTAAATTATCATTGGTAATATTTAGGTCTGCTCAGCAAGGTATTGTTGGTACAGATTGAGTGCACTCAGCTATGGTGACTGAGTCTGAATACTTAAACTGGTTAGAGGAATGGTGGTTGAAGAAAGCTGTCAGCACAAATACTCATTTGTCTGTCCTTCCAACTTAGAGATGGACTCCATGCTAGACCTAGCTGACAGCAATTTGTTGGACTCTTCTAGACTTGGTCTGGTCAGAAAGTCCCCCTCCAGGCCTTTGGTCTTGGTGCTGGGGGACAGAGTCTCAAATGTTACATAGGAATCTGGATTGTCTTTGGATTTCTTGCTCATAAATTTCTGGATTTTCCTCTTAAGTGCTCCACAGCAGACAATCACAGTCAGAGGCACAGCTATCACACAGGCAACCGTGATCACCACTACATTAATGAGCTTTTGGGTTCCATTAGCACTCGCCGCTGCATCTGTCGAGAAAATTACACATTGCTCTTTTTTAGGGATCAGGCCTTTTACGCACACACAGGCAATGTATTTAGTTTTTGGAACCAAGCCTTCAATGAGGATTCGGTTGTTGCCAGGACTGACGTTAATTCTCCGCATGTCCCTCTCTCCAAATACAGCATAGAGAACACTGAAGGTAGTAGTGTTTTTTGCCTTTGGTGCTCTCCAGATCAAGCACACAGTATAGTCTGTATCTCCTATGACTTTAACTGAGCGTACAATTCTGTCAGGGTCTTGCTGCAGAGAGGAAGTGTTGCCTGTGAGTTTGCTTAGATTGATCTCTAAGAGTCCATCAGGACTTGATGGTTGTGCATTTACTAAACTGTCTGCAACACTGTCACTCTGCATGCCAGAATCAGGGGTAATGTAAACCATAGGGCTGATACATGCAGAGATGGTGGTGGGTCTTGGGGAAATGTACTTAGCAATCAGTTTTTCCTGATATACAGCCTTCTCAATGGAGTTTGACATCTTTCCTTTGACTTTCTTAAGTTTTCCAGTTTGATTATCAGCCTTTGGAGACTTGGATACAATTAATGTTATCACAGCCTCTGCACTTCCAGCATAGTTTGTTGCTTTGCAGATGTATTTTCCAGCATCACGAAAGGAGACAAAGGGAACAGTGAGAATAGACCAAACTATTCCATCTTTAGAGTTCTCTTGCTGAACTGTAAAATAACAGAAAATACCAAGTGAGCAAAGGCTTTGCACAATTTATTGAAATGGCAGGAGTAAACAGAATTGTGTAATCTCTCTTTATTACAATGGTCTGCTTTGCTGACAGCACTTTGTGTAATTATGTTGTATTAGTGCTTTGGGATAATGCATTTTATCTACTCACCACTGTACTGACTTACCTGTCCCATTCAGTTGATTTTCGTCTGTCCTTCTCCATATCAGTTCCGGCATGGGGACTCCTACAGCACCACACCGCAGTAGAACATCATTTCCGATTGTGCTCCTGACACGTGCAACAGCTGTATGAACCCGGGGCTCCTGACACTGCCTCAGCTCAACATCACTAAACAAAACCCCAGACAGGCTCTCAGGAGTAGCACACCTAAGCCTGATGTCAATGAAGGCTGCAGAAAGTGATGAGGATTTCAGGATCTGGACCAAGTCATATAGCCGACAATCACAAAGCCAAGGATTGTCATGGAGTCCTGGAGAAATAAGAAATTAGAAGGACTTTAGCAGATGTTTTTATACATGCAAATGTTATGAAGCAAGATAGCATAGCTCACCGAGAATCATTTTGGAACCCCCTGCTCCATGGGAAGGTTTTACTGTTAACAAAGTAGAAAGAACTTCAAATGGCAAGGTTATGAGGTTATTGCTGGAGAGGTCCAGATATGTTAAATGTTTTATGTACAGTGCTGCCTCTGTGGGGACTGAAGTGAGATGGTTATTGTGCAAGTCCAGAAGTCTAAGACTAGGCATCTCTTTTAAGGATTCCCAAGGAAAAGCAGTAAGAGAATTCCCATCAAGTCTGAGTTCCTCCAGTCTTTTTAGTCCATGGAAACTGTCCACATTTAGGGATGACAGCACATTAAAGGACATCCACAGAAACTCCAGATCGGGAAGGTAGTTGAAGGTTTCACTAGGGATACGATTTATGGCTGTTTTTTCTATTCTGAGTTTGGAAGTGTCAGTGGGGAAGCTGGCAGGAACCAAGGAGATCTCAGGATCATTACAAATTACACTCCTGGAAAAATAAAAGGAATATTATGTGCATTTATGTTGCTGTTAACCATGTTATGAATTTGTGTTTACAATGGCTCCAATAATATTACCAAATAAAAGGCACCAGTTGCATGTAGTATGAGAGGAAGGGCTTTTAGTTTAGACAGTATGGGTGATCAGAAGTACTATTATATGCTCTATAATAAAATGATCACTAATCAGTGGAGAGGTATTGTCTGGGGTGTGTCTACTACACTTTCAATTAGGAGAATATAATTGTACTGGAATATTTTTATTAATATAGACCTTCATTTGACCGTGAGGTAGCATATATCTTAGAATACATTTACAATTATTGTACATTGTACAATGTAGTGCTACCGTAATAAATTAATTTGGCAACTCACCTTGCCCTGGATCCATCACTCAGGCTGTGATAGAAGCAGCTGCACTGAGAAGGACAAGAGGTAAGCGCAAGAGGTAATCCACCTGACACAAGCAAGAGAGCAAAAAGGATAGAGAGCATCATCTTTATACCCTGCACAATGGTTAAACCCAAAATTGAGTCATATGAAGCAGGTCTACTTTTGCATTTTTGAAAGTTCAGAAGCATGTCATCTGTTTGTCTTTATAGCCGATAATGCTGTGTGAACTGAACTGTTCTCCCATATAACAGGGATAGAGGAGGATTAGTGAGCTGTATATCCATGTGTATCATGTTGCATCTGAGAATCTGACTGGCTGCACACAGACGTCATTGAACATCATAGGTCTAAAATATGTCCAAATTGGTCATAATGCACACTGTTTTTTATCTCCTCTTAGTCCATATTGTACTCTTAAACCAAATGTAGACTCCAGAACACTGGAACCGAGGCAACAATGCTAAACAATCCATCATAATGTATTTTGTTCAAAACTACTAGTAGATAATATACAGTGCAGTGAAAAAGTATTTGCCCCTATAGATTTCTTTTGTTTTTGCTTTATTGTCATGCTGACATTTTAAAGACAATTACATTACATACTTACATTAAAAGACATTTTAATATCGGACAAATATGATCTGAGTAAATACAAAAAGCAATTTTTAAATTATTTCATTTATTAAGGAAATAAAGCTATGCAAACCAACCTGGCCCTGTGTGAAAAACTGTTTGCCCCCTAAACCTAATAACTGATTGTTCCACCCTTGGCAGCAACAACTGTGATCAAGTATTTGCAATATTGGCAATGAGTTTTTCACATATCTGTAGAGGAATTTTGGCCCATTCTTCTTTGCAGAATTGTTCTAATCTAGCCACATTGGAGAGTTTCTGGGTATGAACGGCCTGTCTTGTCAACCTGAGGGCCGAACAGAGCGAGCCACACGAGAAAATTAAACAGAAGCCTGCTGAAACTTGGAGCCGAAAACACATGAGACGACCTGAAACTGAATGTGATAGAAAAACCTGAAGCCAAACACGAGCTCGTACAGATGATCCTCGTCACAGCTGATTACTCCCTGCGCCTCTGCGATCTCACGTTGGGTCTGGAGCGAGTGGTGGGCTGGCTCTGACCCCTAGCAGCCTGGGAGTAAGAACTATGCCTAGTACCCCACCAAGAGACAGCACCCGATGTCCCCAAGCCACCAGCATGGTTAGCCTGGAACTCCCCGATGAGTCACGGGTCTAAAATGTTACAGGCCGGCACCAACATGTGCTCCTCCAGCCCTTAACCCTCCCAGTCAAATACTGGAGAACCCCTTGGACTTGCCATGAGTCCAGGATCTGACGGACTGTGTAAGTCAGGGCAACCTTGATAAGTTGTGGGGGAGGCGGACGAGTTGTAGGTGCCAAAGCATGGCAGAGAAACGGTTTGAGCTGAGATAAATAGAATGTGAGGTGGACTCTCATGGTGCATGGAAGATCCAGTCTGTAAGAAACTGGATTAACATGCCACACCACTTTAAAAGGTCCCATGCTAGTTTTCCTGATGTTCCCCATATAGGGAGGTCTTGGGATGACAGCCAGACACATTGTCTGGGGTGGTAAGTGGCCACCGGCCTGCATTTGTGGTCAGCTTGCCAGCTCATTGGTCTTGCTACACCATTCCAGGGCTGCTCGGGCCCTCCTCTAGGCCTCCCAACAGCATCAGATGTACCAAGCGGCTGAAGGGGCAGCTCCTTCAACCTGAAGAGATGGCAACAGGGGTGTGGTGATCCTGAATTGGCACTCTAACGGCAACATGCCTAGTGCAGAGTGCTGACGGTTACTGTGGGCTATCTTAGCCCAAAAGAGGTGATCTGCTCAAGTGGCAGGGTTCCCCATGGTCAGGCAGCAGAGAGAGCAGGTGAGCTCAACATTTATCTTCTCTGTCTGACCGTTGGACTTGGGGTGGAACCCCAAGGAAAGGCTTGCATTAGCCCTGATGAGGTGACAGAAAGCTGCCCAGAACCGTCTTGCAAACTGGGGTCCCCGATTGGACACCACATCCTGGTGGAAGTCGTGGACCCATACAATGTGGAGGAGGAGTAGGTCTGCCATTTCCTTGGCTGTGGGGAATTTAGGTAAAGCAACAAATTTGACCGCCTTAGAAAAGCAATCGACCACGACCCGAACAACAGTTTTGCCCATTGACAGGGTCAGCCCCGTGACAAAGTCCATGGACACGTGAGATCATGGCCAGCTGGGGATCAGGAGCAGGTTGTGGAGGCTGGCAGGGCACTCCCTGGAGGTCTTATTGGTGGAACAGATCTGGCAACTGGTGACGAAGTCACTGACATTCCTGTCTAAGCCAGGCCACCAAAAGTGCCACCTAATGATGTTGGCAGTCCCAACAACACCAGGGTGAGCTGCCATACAGGACCCATGGGCCCATTGCATGACCTGGACCCAGACTCAGGAGGGGACAAAGGTATACCCTGGTGGGCCATTGCCCAGATTGGGTTCCTGCCTGAGGGCCCTAGCAATGGCCTAGTCCAGCTCCCAGGTCAGGGCTCCCAGGACCCATGGGTGACAATGGGTTCGGGGACAGAGTTGGCCTCCAGAGGTTCCCACCGCTGAAGCAGGAAGTCTTTGACCCTGACGAATAGGAAATGGTGAAGTTGAAACGCCCAAAGAACAGAGCCCAGCAGGCCTGCTGGGCCTTCAGGCACTTTGCCTCCCAAATGTAAACCAGGTTCTTGTGATCTGTCCAGACCACAAAGGGGTGAAGGAACCCCTAAAGCCAGTGCCTCCACTACCCCAGAGACATTTTGACTGCCAATAGCTCCCAATCCCCTATGGGGTAATTGAGCTCTGCCAACATAAGCCAGCATAAAAAACAGGTTCAGGGATGTAGCTTTTGTTCCTCTGCCAGACAATGCAACAGGATCACCTCCACAGCTACATCAGAGGAGTCTACCTTGACAATGAAGGTGAGCTCTGGGCCTGGGAGCCACAGGATAGGAGCTGAAACTAGCCACTCTGAGTACCTCAAAGGCCTCTTGGGCTTGACAAGTTCAGCAAAAAGCCTCCATGGTTTTCTTGGTGAGGGCCATGAGTGGGGATGCCACCCTGCTAAAGTTAAAAAAAAATTGGCAAACCCCATAAATCGCTGAACCTGCCTGGAGGGATGTGGGCTGTGGCTAGCTGGAGACCAATCTTGGCTGGGCCCATCTGAATGGAGCCCTAGCCCACTGTAAAACCTAAGAAGTATTCCGATGTAGCATGGAATTTGGTCTTCTACAGCTTGACATAGAACTAGTACTCCAGGGAGCGGCTAAAAATCTGGATGTCATCAAGGTAAATGTATACGTAGCCGTCTAGGGCCTCACACAACACATCAATGATGAACCGCTGGAACACCGTTGGTGCATTCATCAGCCCAAAGGGCATGAACAAGTACTCAAAGTGGCCCATGGCGGTCTTCCATTTGTCCCAATGCCTAATCCTAACCAAGTTGTAGGCACACCGCAAGTCGAGCTTAGTGAACACGGTCGCCCCCAGGAGGGCATCAAAAGCCATGTTCATCAGAGGCAGGGGGTAGAGGTCCTTGATGGTTAACACATTGAAGCCCCTATAATCTATCCTGTGTTTCTTTGCCACAAAGAAAAAGCGTGCCCTTGCTGGGGAGATGATGGTACAGGTCTGCCAGTCCACTAGTAGGTTGTGCTGCTGGAGCCACAGAAACCCTAACACCAGGTGCAAATGGGTACCTGGGAACTTGGGTGATGAGCAGCAAAATCTGCTCCCCATGGTCTGTGAGCTTGATGGGCTTGGTATGATGGATAACTGGCCCGGCCCCTAGGGAGCACCCAACAATGCTGAGTAACGGCATCGCTTGAGGAAGTGTCTCAAAGTTGAGACCCAGGTGATGAGCCTGGCCTTCATCGATAAAATTGCTGGCCACCTTAAGTCGATGCTAACCTGGAGCCAGCCAAGTGGCCGACTCCCACCTTCTATTTGGGTGGGGAGGAGTAGGCCTGAGAGAGGAGAAGGCAGACTGGGGCCGAGGCTGATCTGCCTACCCGATCCTTGGCCTGTTCGTTTCCTGACAGCCTGGGAACCCCGCCTGGGGCGGCGGTCCCTCCTAATTGCATAGATTCTGGATCCGGGAGTTCCAGACATGGACGCTCCAAACTCAGACACAGAATCCATGCAGGTCAAGGGGAATGGCTGGGAGTTCACAGTTTCCTCTCCTGCTGCCTCAGCCTATCATTGAGCCGGGTACATAGCTTGTAGAGAATGGATAGCAAGGTGGAAGGATCACAAGCTTCCAGCTCATAAGGTGGAGCTGCCAGGTCTTAAAGTGCTCTCTCAGGCCCTTCAAAAATATGGCTTGAAGGGCCTCATGATTCCATCCGGACTGTGGGGCCAGGATGCAGAAGTCAATAATGTACTTGAAGACTGGCCGGTAGCCCTAAGTGAGCTCTAGAAGATGTGGTGCAGAGTTGTGCCCACCCCAAGGACGATGGAACTTCTCCCTAAGAGCCTGAGTGAATGGCTCCTCGGTGGCACATTTGCAGACCTTGGCCTCCCACAGGACCGTTGCCCAAGCCTTCCCTGATAGTGGGTAGATTATATAGGCTACCTGTCTCAGTGGGATGGGAACCTCCCTGGCTGTTCTTCAAACAGCAAAGTGCATTGTAACAGGCCCTGACATTTCTTGGGATCCATCGAAAATCTCTCTTGGGTGGCGATGGAAAAGTCGAGGGCTGATGTGGGAATGGGAGCCGGGGCCGGCTGGGGAGGTGCCGACAGGCAAAACCCTTGGATGGCTCGACCGAGCTCAGTGAGCTGCTGGAAAATCTCCTTGAGCTGACCAAGTAGGACACCTTGATAGCGGACGGCCTGCTGCATGTCAGGTCCACTACCGACAGCCCCCACTATGTCCATGGGCTGGTCATGTCCTTCTGTCATGTTGCAGGCAAGAAGGACCTAAGCGTGGAGTGAACGATAGGAGACGCTAAGTATGTGACGAGGACTGGGAAGTGGTGACTAAGGAGGGAGCCCACTGTCTCTACTCTATCTAGGGCCCCAACAGTTACCTCTGCCTTCCTGGAACCTACTCCATCTACTCCCTTGGAGGGAGAGCCGGTACCTTTATCCCTGCAGTACTTGGCAACCACCTTAAACATCGCCACCTGGGCAGACGTGACACAAGAAAATGAAACCGAAGGCTGCTGAAACTTGGAGACAAAATCACAAGAGAAGACCTGAAGCTGAACATGTGCAAAAAAACCCAAAGCCGAATGTGAGCAAGTAAACCCAAAAATTAAAGGAAAATGAGAGGAAACCTGAAACGGTAGAACGCTGAATGATTTAAGTATGCTGTCAGAGAACGCCGAGAGCAGTGATGCACATTGCTGTCAAGGACGTGATGAGCAACTCGAGCAAAGGCAAATTCATCGTATTTTGGTGAATATCATCTAATCGTCGTTTCTGGTTCTTTATATAACATATAATAATTTCATGCCGTCAGATGGATATTAGCGTACCTTATAATTGATAAAAAATGGAATTTTGTAGGCCATTCTCATGGCTTTCCGAAAACACACGAGCAAAACAGAAAGGAGGCTCATTTGTGTCTGACGTCAGCAAAGTTATTCCAAAGCTTGGCGTCTCACTGTTAAAATGGATAGCAGCTCAAGCACGTCAGATTTCAGTGTTTTTCACTTTGAATCTGAGGGTTTTTTGTTAGTGTTCGAATCAGGACTAGACGTAAATGCTATATGGATGTAATAATCCAGGACAAACCAGAGCTCTAACTACCACGGGAAGATTGGTAGGTCTTTTCTATTGACTTTTCTATCTGTAGAAATGAACCATAGCAGTCCATTTTAGTTGTTTTGTACATTTAGACGAGGAAAAATATATTAAAACTTGTTTTTATCGGGTTCTTATCTGTCCGGAATTAGCAACATCATCAGGCTTCACAATGGACTGGTGTATGACCATGTACA
>JAVSBU010000095.1:3581506-3592136 GCA_033118015.1 Loricariichthys derbyi | reverse complement strand
AATGTAAATAGTCATGAAAATAAAGAAAATGCATTGAATGAGAAGGTGTGTCCAAACTTTTGGCCTGTACTGTATAATGTATAATATTTTTCTTTAGTATGATTTAAAAATGAGTGGCATGGTGGCTCGGGGGTTAGTAAGGTTGCCTCACAGAATTTGCGTCTCTGGTCATCTGTGTGGAGTTTGCATGTCTTCCCTGTGTCTACGTGGGTTAATCTGGGTACTCTGCTTCCTCCCACAAAGGCACGCATGTTACTTAATTGTTTTTTATAACATGCCCTTAGTTTGTGTATGAATATGTGAGTGTATGTGTATGAGTATATGATGGGTTGATACACTGCATCCTGTACAACTGGCTGGGCATCAGCTTTCCTGCAACCCTGACTAGGAAAAAGCAGATAAGAAAGTGAATGAGGATGAATGTTTCAAAAACATGTACATATTAAACGTATTTGTAGCACTGGGAGTGTACAAAGCTATTGAAGTGAATACCAGTATAATGCTGTTCCATGATAAGGTTTTTTCCGTACTGTGGATATCATGATAAACCCAGAAACAATGAAACAGAAATTGCCATACACACAAGACAAAATATACATAAATATCTGCAGCTGGCCTAAGCATGAAAAAACAATACATTCTCCTGAAGTTACTCACTTATGTTTTGATTTAATACGTTAATTTTTTTATGGCTATGACTTCTTTTGACTGGCATTTAGGAGGTACTGCTAATAAAAATAATAAATGAATTATCATCTATTTTATTTATTTTTTGGTATATCATGATATTATATCATATTGTATTGATAAATATTGTGATATGAATTTTAGCTTATATCGCTCACCCGTACATATTCATTTAAATTACTGTATTTTCGGGACTATAAGGTGCACTGGATTATAAAGCGCAGTCACAATAAATGGTTCTAATTCCATACACCGGATGATGAGGCACATTCCCAGAAACAAAACAATCAGATAAATCGAATTTTATTCAACTCATTCACATTAACTCTAAACATTGTTCAGTTGTAAGATAAAATAAAAATCGAATACACTCACATTTTCCGTTCATTCCTCCTCCATAAATCCGTTAAATCATCATGCTTAGTGTTTGAGGTAAACAGTTGAGCGATTTCAGCATCAATGCATGTTCATATCTGGATCTGCATGTTTCAGCATGTCTGGATCTCTCTTGTTATTATCTGAGTCTCATTACTGCTACTTATCTGTTTAGTGATGATTCAGCCCTTTGTGATAGTTTGAACAGAGTCGAACAGAGACTGTAGAGATGCTTCTACCTGCTGTTCTCTGTTCAATAACGTCCTCTAACTGTGGCCATCACATTTGGTTCTCTCTGAAACTCATAGCGTTTGGTCTTCTCTGTTTAATCTTGGTTCTTGGCACAAATCATCTTCATGCTTTCTTCGCTTCCACACCATTGATTAATTAATGTTAAAATTTCTATTGCATAACTTATAGCCTTGAGTTTGAAATCCACTCCATAAGCATGTCTCTTAATGGGCACCATTTTGAGTTCATAACAAACATCCTGACTATGGTTACCTTAATACTCTTAAAATCCATCAAGCACTTCGGCTTCATTGCTTACAAAGCCATTCTAAAAAATTTAGACAAATTTTTGAGCACCGTGTACCACATAAAATCAGTCAGTAAACACAACCAGAATCCATACATAAGGCTCATTGGATTATAAGGCGAACTGTCGATTTTTGACCAAATTAAAGGATTTTAAGTGCGCCTTATAGTGCGAAAAATGCAGTACTATATAATGTGGTCTCCCCATCTCTGCATGTGTTTCCTCCAGGTACTCTGGTTCCCTCATGCATTCCAAAGACTTTGTTAGGTTTCTGATATTCAGAACTAATTCATATAAAATAAAAACGATTCAAATGAATCGGCTGGTAACCCAACCAACAAAACATATAGTAGGTTTTCTTTATGACTTTACTCAAGTAAGAGTAAAAATTATTCTTAATTAAAATTAAACATTTATTTTTAAATTACTTAAGTAGATCTAACAGAATAAATGTAGTGTGTTACACTTATGATGCATTTTCATAAATATGCAATTTGTAATGCATCTATTATCTCCTGAAATCCCATTTAAGTCTTGCCTGCTGTATTGTAATGTACTCTGTGAGATTTCAGTCTCATGGTTTTACAGTGCTACAGTTACAATTATTTATAAATGCATTTATAAATGCACCCTAAATCACCTTCAACTGTACTAAGCAGTATGTGAAAATGACCAGTGGTATTATTGATATTCTGACACTGTGTAGCATGATGTGATTTGGGATACAGTCATAGCATGGGAGTTATTTAACTTTTATTAAACAAGCTCACATTGGTTAGATGCACAAATGGGCTCATTTTATAATATTGCGAACAATTTGTAATAGTAAGAGGTAGCTGTCTGCCCTGCAGTGTCTTTACATAAACCTCTGATAGCTAAAAATTATGAAGTAATTTTGAAGCAAGGATGATATTATTATATTAGCCAGTCCTTTTTGTGTTTACACTAGCTGCTTGCTAAATACCACACTGAATACAAAGTACTGCTAATGACATATAAAGCCCTAAATGATTATATTTGAGATATCCTTCTGAGCTCCTAAAGTCATATAACACCTCCCTAGCACTTTAGCAATTCAAGTGTTCCAGACTTTGCCCCTAAACTTTGGAATAGTGTTCCAGATTACGTTAGTAATGAAAGCTGTATAGGTGTTTGTAAACCCTTATTAAAATCCTATTAAACCTGGCTTAGGCTAGTCTTTTGATCTAACTGAACTTTAATGATTAATAGTAATACCTAGACTTTTAAGTAGTTATCAAATTGTTTTTGATAATGTGTTTACTTATAAGCTTTTGATTTAATAAGCTTTCTCTCTCATAAGATTTTGTGCTTAAAGCACAGTACAAAATAATAATAATAATAATAATAATAATAATAATAATAATAATTATTATTATTATTATTATTATTATTATTATTATTATTATTATTAAACTGCAAGTGGAAAGTCCTAAGTCAGGGTTTAAATCTGAGTTTTTGCACTGTAGTTTGCATACAGTGTTAGTCCCCTTTATTCTGTTTTTTAATGGTCAGGACCCCCACAGGAACACCACTGATCAAATAGTAGTTAGGTGGTAGAGTTTTTAAACACCTCACTATCAAAGCTAGACTGAGAATAGTTTGCCATCCAAAAATTTCCAGCCACCAGTCAGCGTCCTGTGAGCACTGATGAATTGAATAGAATGACAAATGAGCTAATGTCTCTGATTTTTACATCTATAAGGTGGAGCAATATGGTAGATGTGTTTAATAAGAGTGCACAGTGAGTGAACATTGTGTTTAAAAATCCAGCAGCACTACAATGTCTGATCCAGTCATACTATCAATGCACTAACACCACCACCACATCAGTATCACTGCAGTGCTGATAATGATCCACCATCCAAATAGTATCTGATCTGTGGTGGTCCAGTGGGGGTCCTGACCACTGGAGTGCAGAGTAAAGGGGACTAAAAAGGTAATTAGAGAAACAGAAGGATTATAGCCTGTAATTATAGAACTACAAACTGCATCTATATGGTAAGTGAAACTGATAAAATGGATAATTAGACAGTGATATGAGAATACATTTTAAAATAATAAGATATTTTGAAAGAGAACGAGCAAGGTATAAACAATCAAGCAGAGCTTGATGGACATTATTATTTTGCCAGGGTGCTCTTGCCCAATTGTTGTTGGGTTCTAGAGCCTGTCCTCATCTGTTCAATTCTCTGTGCCCGTTTAACAAGAGCACTGTGTGAGGGACAGATGGAGGGGTGGAGCGAGGATGAATGTGCCGAGGACAAGTGGAGTGGTAGAGGTTGGATTGATGGACCCTCAGTCTGTACCGAAAGATTGTGTAGGAGGACGAGGAACATGGACATGCGATGATTGACAAGACAGTGTGACAATCAATATCAGAGGGCAGTGTGTGAAGCCCTGAATAGATAGACATAATCCGTTAGGAAGCATGCAAAAATGGAAATGGTGAAACAATTATTCTCACTGCAGAATCAGGTGAAGAACGGGGATCTCTCCTGTTGAGGAGGGAAGGAAGAAGGTGATGAGAAATATGATTGTAATTAATGAGTTGCCAGAATGGGGAGTCCCGGGTGGAAAGGCTTAGTTGCTCTGCATGATTGTGCATCCGTGCCTTAGCTGTAAGATATACCTGGCCACATGCTTGGTTCTCAGAAGTGGCTAGTTAGCATAACGCATCTCCTGTTGTTTATGTTCTCAGGGAGCAGGCCTGCTTCTGCACCGCTCGCCAGAGACTTGTTTTGTAAGATTAATGAAGGTCACCAATATCCTCAGAAGTATTCTGATAATTAAGGCTTTGTTTATCAAAAACAAGCTTTATTAAGTGCACAAAAATTCATGGTAATTATTCATAATCTTAACAATTCAAGTGTAGCCACCTCATTTGTGCATTTAATTCTTCTTGTTAATGTTTTGCATAAATTTGCATAATTACTTGAGATGCCTGTTGTAATTTTGACAGCTACCCAGCTCATGTGCACTAAAGTATGGCAGACGCTTCATGTGCTGCATACTTATAAATGGATGTATGATCCTGGAATAATACTGCTTAGTGATGTTCAGAAAGACATGTTTTAATATCAAATGGGCCCACAGTGAAAGAAAGAGAACAGAATGACTTTAGAGCTCCAATCGCACGCTGACAAAAACAAATGATGGCGCAATTATAAATCTCCACAACAAATGGCCAGTTTTGCCTTTGCTATGTAGCCAGATTTGTCTGCGCAGATGAAAAAAAAAGTGTGCTCTAATCACATGCTATTATCTGCCAAAATAATGACCATGGAAATGCAGGCAGAATGGTAAAGCTAGTTTGGGTTTACATAATCTTGTAATGACCCCTTGTAGTACATCATGATATTGCGTTTAATAGATTATTAGCTGCTATGAAAAAAAAAAAAAATCACAGCCTGGCCAATTAGCACTCTGACATGAGTTATACAATTTCCCATGCGCACGCACATAAACGCATACCAAGTGTTGAGATGGCTATTTAGTATTCGATAAACAGCAGAAATAATGCTCTCATCTCTGGCTTGAACCTTGTGGTACCTTTAAACACATGCACGGCACATGGGTTCATAAGTCACCGATTTTAAACTTCATCTTTAATGCACAACTGTTGTGGCAGTGGAATGCACAACAATCCGGATGTGTGTTCTCCCTTGAGAATAACGATTGACAATTAGTTATTTATTAACTGCAGAAATACAATGTCCAGTGTCTATTCATTATTTCTCCTGTATAGTTTAGACAGGGCAGGCTTAACAAGTAATTACACAACTTCAGCCCTGCAGTACGAAGCCTAAAGATCATCCACATTGTCTTTCTGTTTTGCATGGCTGCCAACATGTAAACAGTGCACTATGCATCATGCAAACTCATTTCTTGGCCTTGGTGTAACCTTTAACCCTGTCTAGCACCTCCTGTTGTGCTCATGTTTCTGTGTGCGCTGATGTGCGTAAGGCTTCTTCACGGCACCCTGAGCCGACCAAAGCTCTGTGGAGGCCTATGCTATATAGGAGGACCATGTGGCATCTTGTGTTAATTGAAAGTTGTCTAATGAAGTAAACTTCTGAAGGGAGGGGCTGTACTGAGAGACAAAGAAAGGGCAAGAAAAAAATCTTAACTTTCTTTAATTATGTTTACCCAACAGGCCTTGCCTCCTAATTTAAATAGCATAAACATCTGGACTGGTGCTGCATTAGAATCGTGGCAGTAGTCAAGCAAATCTTGTGGAAAATAATGAAATTAGATCCCTGGTGTTGTGACAGAGGAAGGGCAGGATACATCAGCTCCATGTTAATAAAATTTCCATGAATGACTGAATACAATTAAGAAATTGTCAGTTGTGGTTGTGAACTTTTGTAACTCATAGATGTTTGCATCATCTGATTATAGTGGCAATTTGGAAATGTTTATTAGTGCCTGGATTGTGGTATTAATTATGACCTCTCTTATTGGCTATTAAAGCCGACCCAGGAGCATGAGGAGAACGATGAGCTGAATGCTTTGCTATGTGACTCCGCTGGGATTCTGCCTTTTATAACCTCCCTTATATACGTATTGCTGTTAGAGCAAAGTCCTCCACTCAAAGACTATTATTATTCATAAAATAGCCTTATGGCTCAATTATATGTGGCACGTTGGGTGACTAGATTTCCATTCACAATTGACTTAGCACCAGAGGTGGATACAGTAGCAAAAATCATAGCAAAAAAAAAAAAAAAAAAAAACAACAACCCTCAAATGCACTAATCCAAATAACTTGGGGAACAGCAGAAAATTGCAAAAAATAATTTGTATAAACATTTACTGCTGGCTATGCTGTATTCCTTTGTTAATCTATAAAGTGTAATACTCAGCTTTATACAGTATACGTTTGTGTTTTAATGAGCTTGTAATTTTAACCTAGCTCAGGCAGACTTAAGGTAAACTTCAGTTTTGTCCATAATTAATGTAATATATCATGCTTTAACAGTTTAACACACACATTCCTAATTCAGACATGTTTTAATATGTTAATCCTAATTTCAACATAAAATGGTTATTTAAATCTGTGAATAATTTTGCAAACTATATTGAGTTTTTTCACACCTCAGTTTAAAGGATGATTTTGTTTTAAGTTGTTTTATTATTAGTTTTAAGCACACTTTCAAAATTACTATTACTATATATAATATATTCATATTCAGATCCTAGATTACATAACATTGCAGAAGAGTAAAAAAACTGTCGTGGAGTAATAGTAGGTCTGTTTTGTTTATTTATTTATTTTAATTTGCATTTAAGTAAGAATGACCATGCCAAAATTAAAATAATTAAAGTACTAATTTAAAAACTATTTTTATACTTAGTAGATGTGTTGGAGTGACTTGATACATTTTTGCCCATTCTACATGGTACAAAACTGCTCAACTTCTGTCCAATTTTTTGAAGATATTTTTAATCATCTCAGATACGGTGGGAGTGGTGAGTGCAGGGAAATTAAGTGAGGAAAAATCCATGGTCAAAGGTGTAAAGCTGCACTATGATATATACAGTATGTATTAAATTCCTGGACTTAAGATAAATTCAGTTACTGTGTGCATTTGCATATAGCCTTGCTGAGTCAATACTTTGTAGGACCAATTATCGGTGCAATTAGAGCTGCAAATGTTTTGGGGTACAGTATGTCTCTACCAGCTTTGCAAATTCTAGAGGCTGAAATTTTTGCCTATTTTTCTTTGCAAAAAAGCTCACACTTAATCAGATTGCATGGAGCGTGTCTGTAAGCAGCAATTTTCAAGTCTTGCCACAGATTCTCAATGAGATATAGGTCTGCACTTTGAATTGGCCGTTCTATCACATGGACATGCTTTGATCTAAACCATTCCATTGTAGCTCTGGCTGTATGTTTAGAGTCATTGTCCTGCTGGAAGGTGAACCTCCACCCCAGTCTCAAGTCTGCAGCCTCTAACAGGTTTTTCTCCAGGATTGCCCTGTATTTAGCTCCATCCATCTTCCCATCTCCTCTGACCAGCTTCCGTGTTTGTCCTGAAGAAAAACATCCCCACAGCATGATGGCACCACGTTTCACGGTGGGGATGGTGTGATGCAGTTTAAAGTTTTCTGCCACACACAGCGTTTCGCATTTAGATCAAAAACTTAAACTTTGGTCTTATCTGACCAGGGGACCTTCTTCAACATGTTTGGTCATTGCTCTATATGGTTTGTGGCAAACTGCAACTGGACTTCTTATGAATTGCTTTTTCTTGCCACTCTTCCATAAAGGCCAGATCTGGTGAGTGGACATATTATCTCCCACCTGAGCTGTGGATCTCTACAGCTCCTTCAGAGTGACAATTGGCCTCTTGGTTGCTACTCTAATTAGTGCTCTCCTTCTTCTTCTTCTTCTTTTTCTTTCAGCTTTTCCCTTTTCAGGGGTCGGCATAGTGAGTCATCCTCCTCCATCCCACCCCGTCCTCCGCACCCTCTGTCCCCACACCAACCACCTCCATATCCTCTCCAACTGCATCCACGCATCCCCTTCCTGGCAACTGCAGAGTTTCCACCCTCAGTCCTACACTCTTGACTTTGTTCCTCTCTTCTTGTCTCCTCACTCATTTCCCTCCTCATGGTCTTCGACAAACGGTGATGTTGGTTAGATGAACTCGCAATGTATTTTTGGCAAAGTGTTTTACGTCGGATGCCCTTCCAGACACAACCCTCACCTTTTACCTGGGCTTGGGACCGGCACGAAAGATACACTGGATAGTGATCCCTAGTGGCTGGTTTAATTGAATACTGTAAATACTTTTGCAAGGCATTGTATATGCTCTACATATAAGCTTATACATAATGATTAATATAATATTATAATACAATAATATAATAAGAAAAAATAGGAGTGAGTCTATTGGCAATAGTTAATCCAGTAAATGGAGTCACTGTAGGTGATGGCATCGCATCTTCAGTTAAGAGGAGGAGTGGAGGGGGAGTTAGGATCCTTCAACATGGTGGTTTGAGGGCTGAAACTGGTGCTGGAAGGGCAGCTCAGAGTGAGGATTGGAACTGGTACAAAAATTATCTGGAGCCAAAAAATAGCATAATTTACATTATTATTACAACAATAATTTGTTATAAATAGCAGGCCATCAAGTTTAACAGCAGGATTAGGTGATGTGTCTGCCCTCATTTTCCAAAATGCTAAACACAGCCTTCAGTTCTTATGTCAAATCCAAATTAATAAAACTATCTATATGAAGAGTATCGTTTTTGTTGTTGTATTCAGTAAATAACATCTATCTCACATGAAGAATGAATTTGAAAGGAAAAATAAAGAACTAAAACTAATTCTTGCAGGGTGCTCACAAGACCCTATATTATGAAATCTAAGCTTGAGAGCCTGTACACAGGTAATTTGTCCATGTCCGAAATCTTTTGAATAACGCTAGTAGCTTGGCTATATTACAGAATTTAATCTTTGACAGACTGCTGCTCCGGGCGTGTTAATGAGCTTGTTTTCTTCTCAAATTTCTGAAATTAACATTCACAGAGAGGTGTTTTGCATACTGAAATATGAACCTCTACCTCTGAGTCTGTCCTCGCTCTACTTCCCTATTTATCCTATCAGCTAACACTAGCAGAGGAAGTCTGTGTTTGTGGAAATGATTTGTCAGTTTAAGAAGCAATAATGGATCTGAGATGAGAGCTGAAGAAACAAGACCTTGTACAAGGAGAGAGCTGAGAAAAAACTGAAAGAAATGGGCAAGATAGTGCTTTGTGCATTCTAATGCACTTTCCACCTCATGATATTCAGACAAAGTGATAATCAGAGATTCAGTCTCAAATAAAGATTTAATGCCATGCAGTTGTTGCTTATACTCTGCAATGCTTTCAATATGAGGGGACAGGAAAGAGAAGTGTGTCAACTTACTAAAATGTGGCTTTTGTTTAAAATAAATATAAGAGAAAGGAAACAAATGGATGTATGTTTGGAATAGTACATGAGTTTGTGGGTTGTTTTAGCAAATATTTATTTTTATTTTTATTTATTTCAATTATTGCATAAATTGGTTGGTAAAGAGCAATGTGTAAAGACAGAAAGAAACTCACTGGGACAAAACCCAGAGTAACAGAACAGAACCAGGACCAAACCTGAATTTCTGGGTCAGAACCCTGGAATTGTGACAAATTTCAGAGGAGCACAACTGAAATATCACCTCACCAGAGGCAAAATACGAACCTACTACAATGAAGCGTGATGGACTGTAACGGCTGAGAAATCTTTCCATTCTCAATGCATCGAAAACCAAATTTGACAATTTTTGAGGTGCAGGAATTGGCATCTGCCCACACTGCTACAGGTACCAAAAGCTGGTTCATTGACCATGGTGTTACTGTGCTTGATAGGCCAGCAAACTCACCTGATCTCAACCCCATAGAAAATGTATGGGGTATCATCAAGAGGAAGATGAGAGGCACCAGACACAACAATGCAGGTGACCTGAAGGCTGCTATCAAAGCAACCTGGGCTTCCATTATACCTGATCAGTGCCACAGGCTGATCACCTCTATGCCACCCACACCGAATTACTGCATTTATTCACACAAAAGGATGAACAACCGAGTAATAAGTGCGTAGAAATTAACATACTTTTCAGAAGCCTGACACTCCTGTTTAAAATAGCTTTTTTTCATTTATCTTATGTAATATTCAAATTTTCTGAGACACTGAATTTTGGGTTTTCATTCTATGTAAGCCACAATAATCAAAATTTCAAAAAATAAAGGCTTGGAATGTTTGACTCAATGTGTAATGAATCTATAAAAATAATAAAATACTAAATAATAAAATATGGGTTTCACTTTCTGAAATGAGAGACAAAAAATATTGAAATTTTTCATGATATTCAAATTTTTTGAGATTTACATGTACACGCACACACACACACACACACACACACACACACACACACACACATATATTGTATGTGTAATAAATATAATATATGAGAGAGAGAGAGAGAG
>JAVSBU010000095.1:3221363-3231785 GCA_033118015.1 Loricariichthys derbyi | reverse complement strand
TATACCTGTATAGTTTCTTGGATGTGTTTACTTTTCTATTTCTTAGTTAACTGCTTTCTGGTTTGTAAATTGTTCATTTTAATTAACAGCTCTATTAAGAATGTATGATAAAATCCCTGAGTCAGCAAAGGATTCCCACTGTCCTTTCTATTACAAAGACTTAATTCAAATTTATGGATATTTAAATTAGTTATTGATTTTTTAGGTGAACGTCCTGAAAAGCAGTTTTTATTTATTAGAGTCAAAAGCTTTATTTTTTATTTAATTAAGTTTAGGGAAATATTATATGATGGATGAATGGCTAAGTGTGCATACAACGTGATACTCCTTCATTCGTTCATTCTCCTTCTGCTTGTCAGCCTTAATGTCTTTTCACCAAAGTGACACCAGTTATCTTTCTCACAGTATGATCTTTAACTTTCATTATTCTACACCAGTGGTCAGGCAGTGCTGTGGTTCAGTCAGTAGTATCATGGCCTCACAGCGAGAAGGTCTGCGCTTGATCGCAGGTGGAGAAGCCTGGGTCCTTTCTGCCCTTTCTAGCTGAGTCTGTCTGTATGGAGATATATGTCTCCATATATCAAAATGGGTTTACTAGAGGTGCTCTGGTTTTCACCCAAAGTCCAAAGACATGAAAGTTGGGTGAATTGGAGATACTAAATTGCCTGTGTCCAATACTGAATTTGTACTGATGAGGTGTGTGTAACAATATAACCTTGTTTCTGTTAAGAACATAGCCAAGCAACATTAAATAAACAAACAGCAGTTCTTTTTTCATTAAAACATTATTTTTACAGTAATGGACAAAATTAATGAAAGCCACTGATGTCTTTACAAAATATGTACACAAGAACATAAGATATAAGTTTACACACCACTGCTTTACAGCAAATTCTGTCTTCTGGGCAACAAAATACCTTGTTGCTTTTTTTATAAGTAAAAGCTGATCTAAATGGCAGATGCAAAATGTCCCCCTAATGCCAGCCTTTCAATTTTGTTGGAAGAGCACACTTAAAATCATACCTGTACACACTCCCCTCCATACAATCTCTCACATACACGCATGCACACAAGACCTAAGATGGATGCAGAAGTTGCCCTTAACTTAAAGTGTCGCACACAGAGCCTCCTCCTTGCTGTGCCATGTCAAAATGAAAAAGTAAACAAAGAAGCCCAATTCCCACATCTGCATTAATCATTCAAATGACGTATTGGCATTCTTTAGACTCGGCTGCCTTGCTTCCAAATTAACACCTCCAGGTTCAAAGGAATAGAAATTAACTGAATTATCTGGCAGGCACAGATGTCCTATCATGCATCCCCTCTCTCTCTCTCTCTCTCTCTCTCTCTCTCTCTCTCTCTCTCTCTCTCTCTCTCTCTCTCTCTCTCTTCTCTCTCTCTCTCACATGCACACAGAGACATGCACACAGAGATGTAAAGGTATATTCATAGGGACTTTTTATTGATATGATGATAATGACTTCTTACCATCACTAAACTTACACCTAATCCTAACTCTAACTTTAGTAACCAAAATGGAAACTATTGGTTCATTTGATTTTTCACATTTCATCACTGAAGATCACTTCCATCAGTCACCTATAGTCCATGATTGCTTTTCTTTATCCCACTGTAACCTTGTTATTTTCTGTTTCCGTTTAGGTGTTAATAATGGCTTTCATTTAGCTTTTCTGTATGCAGATCCCATTTCTTTTGAGCCATTTCTTACAGTTTGTTCACAGACCTTGATTCCACTTTCCGCCCATGTTTCCCATATGTTTTACTGTTCATTTTCTGTTTTCAAGACCTGTTGCATTGAGTGCTCTATATTGAACTTTTGATGTCTTCCTTGGTCTACCAGCATGTTTCCCTTTTGCAACCTTCCCATGTTGTTTATATTTGATCCAGATTTTAGACAGCTGACTTTGAACAACCAACATCTTTTGTGACCTTCTGTGATGATTTACCTTCTTGAAGAAGTTTTATAATCCTTTCCTTTGTTGTAAATGTCATCTCTCATGTTGGAGCCTTGATTCATGTCAATCTGCTTTGTGCAACCGCTCTCTGAGTTTTGATTACTCTTTTTAAACTGAAGAATAAGTGCCAAAATTGCAAATTGATTGCATATTTTTTTCCTCAGAATCGAATGATTCCATCACTTTTTTCTCTACTTGAACTTAAAAAGCAATTGTGACTAACCACAGCAATTATATATGTTTTTTTTTCTTTTTTATTATTATATCTTCATTCCAGGAGGTTGGTATTTTGAAAAATTATAGTTTTGTTGCATGTCTTTGAATTTTTTTTTTTTTACAAATGTAAACATCTGAAAGAACATCCAAGAGTGGTGATTCCATAATTTTTGCCAGGTGTTATAATGGTAAAGAAATCCTACATCACATGAGTAATAGATGGAATATGTATTAGAATAAAATCAGTTGATGGTAGAGCACCGTTGGATTTTGTTGAAATATTACCTTCTATTGATTAATTCCTTGTGATTATGCTGTGGTATGCTTGTTTGGTCTAGTGTCTTCAATTGCAAAACATCCCTCTTTCAGTTGTATTTTTTTCTATTTGTTTGTTTTGCATTTTTCCTTCAATTTTTACTGGGCAAATGGAATAAATGGAGCTGCAGCATTTCTCTCGCAAATTATTTCACTCATTCTAATGCCTGTAGTAGGCTACAGCATCCATTGGAACACTTCCCTGTGAAAAAGCCACTTCATGGAACAATTAATTATTGCAATAATATGCCAGTATTCAACAGTGCTTTTGAAAAGTGACAAAACATTACTTTACCATGGTGTTAGAAGTGACTGATACAGACTGTGTATCTGACTGATCAGACCGACTGATTTAACTGATTCAGACTGAGGTGATTGTAACTTGGTAGATTATTTCTCATACTGAAGTTTGTCAATGACAAAAAGATGAACCATTGAAGTGTTCCAAAGCAGTATATGTCACTTACCACTTACCAAGCACTCACGACCAATGGCCAAGGCATGACAAGGCAGACAGGTCAGACATGACCCTTGATTCCAGATCCAGGAATCCAAGTCATGCATCCCAATCTAAGTCAAATGAAAATCCTGCATAAATAAGTATGATTTTAGCCTAGACTTAAAAATTAGTAGACTGTCTAAATTGCAACCAAATGGTGGGAGTTTATTCCATAGATAGGGGGGCCAAGTAGGAGAAAGCCTTTCCGCTGCTATAATTCTTTTAATTCTAGGAATTGAAAGATGTTCTGTACCTTGTGAACAAAGTAGACGAGTTGGATTAAGACTCTAAGAGTTCACTCAGATACCGTGGAGCCAGGCCATGTAGAACTTTATATGTTACTGGAAGTATTTTGTAATTGATGCGGAATCTAACTGGTAAAGAGTGTAGTGATGACAGAACAGTACTGATATGATCAAACCTTCTAGATCTAGTTTGAGCTGCTGCATTCTGAACTAATTGAAGTCTATTTATAGATTTACTAGAGCATCCAGCAAGTAATGCATTACAGTAATCTAATCTAGAGGTTATAAATGCATGAACCAGTTTCTCAGCATCTGTGGAAGAGAGCATAATTCTAATTTTAGCAATATTACGCAAATGAAAGAAGGCAATGTTAATGATGTAGCTAATGTGTGAATCAAATGAGAGACCTCAATCAAATGTGACAACTAAGTTTTAAAAAACTAAGTTTTTTACGGCTGTACTGGGTGTTACCGAACAGCCATCTAGGTTTAGGATAGATGTGGCCAACTTCTCTCCAACAGCGTTGGGTCCTCAGTTTTAACTGAGTTGAGTAAAAGAAAATTACATGCCATACAATCTTTAATTTCCTTTACACAATCGTCAGTTTTACTGATTGTGATTACATCAGTTGGTTTGGCAGAAATGTATAACTGCATATCATCTGCATAGTAGTAGAAACTGATGTTGTTTACATATTCCTTTGAATTTCCATGGAGCCCAATGGAAACTTGCACAGAGAAAATAGCAGTGAGCCCAACACAGACCCCTGTGGACAGTGTACTTCATTTATGAGAGCTCAGAGCATAGACTATTTACATGAACAAACTGTCGTTGGTCAGTCAGGTAGGAACTAAACCAAGAAAGTGTCAATCCTTTAATACCTATGGTGTTTCCTAATCTATTTAATAATATATCATGATCTATAGTACAAAATTCTGCACTTAATTCCATAGGACAGGAGAAGAAATGCTGAGTCATCCTCCTCTATCTTACTCTGTCCTCTACATCCTCTGTCCTCACACCAACTACTTCCTCCTCTAACTACATCCATATAATTCCTCTTTGGTTTTCCTCTTCGTCTTTTTCCTGGCAACTGCATTTCTAAAATCCTTCTAGCAATATACTCACTGTCCCTGCTCTGGACATGTCTGAACCATCTCAGTCTGGCCTCTCTAACTTTATATCCTAGTTGCTTAACCTGTGCTGTACCTCTGATGATATCATTCCTGATTTATGCATCGTTGTCACTCCCAAGGAGAACCTCAACATCCAAGAGGAGAAGCTTCATTTAAGGTTAAATATTCATCTGGTCAAATCCAAGTTTCAGTAAGACAGTAAGCATTTAATAATTTATCAATAATCATTTCATTTACAATCCCTGCTTTACCTGTAACTGATGTAATGTTAAGTAATCCTAGTTTTAAGTTAAGGCTATTATGTTATTATTATGGAAGCTATCTGTGTTTATGCTAATGATATTATTAAAGCATCCATTTAGAGTTTTAGATGTTTGCATTTATGATTTATGCAGGTTACAAATATGGTGCATGAGTAGCAGCAGACAGTATGTTAAGCCTAATTGTCTGCGGCCTGAACCTGGCTCTGGCTAGTCAGCCCCTAGCTAACCCTGCCATAAGCCAGCAGTTCAGTGACCATAACCTGCTGAACTGGACTAAGTAACCTTAGACCAGTGAATGCGAATATCATTAGCCTCTACATTAATTACTATCCTAGAGAATCTAGTGCTATGGAGCTCTCTCAATGTCCAGCACTCTGACTCCAGGGTTACCAGTAACCCTAACTGCAGGAGTCCCTAAAGACCCGAGCTCTTTTAACAGGCTGCTCATTGGGTGCATCACTGAGGAGGGAAAACCTATTTAAAACATGAACATGTAAAGAGTGCCCTTCCCGTGGGCTAGATTTAGGCCTATGACTGAACCATCATCCAGTTGCCCTGCTGTGATGGTGCTGCCGGAGCAGGGGCACTAATCACATCTGTGGCATCCAGCTCTGCTAAACTAGGAGCTGAGCTAGCCTTCTCAAAAGTTTGGATTTGCTCCTCTAAAACTACAATCTTCTCCATCAGAATAGCTACACGCCTACATCTGTCACCAATGAATCCTACACTGATGGAGAAAGAATAGCTAAACTCAGCACAAGAAACAAGCACAGCAGAAGCCATGTTAGCTGCTGATGAAGGTTATTCAGCCAATGGTACATTATATTACTCTACTCTGTAACCGAAAAACAAATCCCAAAAATAGTTTATGTTAATGGCTTCAATCTTATGCTACAGATGCAGACTATGCCAGCGAACTCAATTAATGGTGAAATACCAATTAGTAGCAAAAAAGAAACACAATCCACCAGAAATAAAAAGCAAATGACTAAGAAACTAGAAAAATACTTATGTGATACGAAGTCCTTAGATTAAGAGTAATGAAAATTATGGAGAAACTGGTGAACAGAGGCCTTGTGCATGCTGTGCTGAGCAGAATAGTCAAGTCAGGGTTGCCAGATCCTCAGAATCCTCACTGTTGCATCCATGAGAAATCTGCCACAGTGTCACTCCTGGTCATCCTGGTCTTAGTGTGGGACAGGAGCACACTGTGCATTATGCAATGTCAGTCAGTAGTGTGTATGCCCCCCACATGCCTGTGTGCATGCAATGTCTGGGCATGCTCCTGACGAGACAGATGGTGTCCTGGGGGATGTCCTCCCAGACCTGGGTCAGGGCAACAATGAGCTCCTAGGCAATCTGTAGCATGACTTCACAGCACTTGATGCACCGGTGCATCCCAGAGCTCCTTAATTGGATTCAGATCTGGGGAATCTGAGGGCCAATCAATGGCATTAATTCCTTCATTGTCTGCCACACTCAGGCCACATAAGTTTGGGCATTGTCTTGCACCAGGAGGAACCCAGGGTGCACTGCACCAGCATAAGATCTGACAATGGCTCTTAGGATTTCATATCAGTACCTAACAGCATTCAGGGTACTGAATTGATTTGCTGTCACGTAGAGGTTTATGTGACGCTCCAATGATATGCCTATCCAGTCCAACATTTACCTACTATCTAACCAATCTTGCTGGTGCTGCAGGCAGCATAGCATTCACCACGGCATCCCATACTCTTTCCTGTCTTTCAAATGTTGCTCAGTGTGAACCTGCTCTCAATTCTGGTGTCAATTTCTTTGCCAATTCTAGTGTTTTCTGCAGAACACCAATCAAGCTGAACAGTGCTGAGCTGTAAGTACACAGTTTGTACAAACACAGAGTGGATGATGTAACATCAATGACGGGTTGTAGACGTGCGCTGAGTAAAAGGAGTGAACGGGTTTAATATCGGAATTCACAACGTAGTCCAAAACAGGGTCGGTACACAGGTAAGCATATAAATCCAGGCAGACAAGTACAGGGACAATCCAATAATTGATAAAACAGTAAACACAGAAACACATCGACAACCGGATAAGCCAAACACATGAGAAGGAAACGCTCGGTATGCAACTAAGTTGGCAATACTTCGCAACAAGCAACCTGAATGTGGGGCTATATAAGCATGCCAGGCAATAAGCTGCAGCTGGCGGCAATCAGTACTCGGTGAGCGGGGGTGTGTCACTCCTTGTTCCTTACCCAGAGACTTCTGGGAGATGGAGTCCGTATTCTCGCTCAGCTCGTCACCTTGTGTAGTGGGCGTGACAGATGATCACTGACATGATACCATCATGAGTTTAAGCTAACCCAGTAGAACCAGAGAATGGCAGTCCTCTGGTTCTACTGGGTTAGCTTAAACTCATAAGTTTAAGCTAACCCAGTAGAACCAGAGGACTGCCATTCTCTGGAAATGAGCCAGGAAGAACTCATTAGTAAAGTTGTCAAGTTATCCGTGATATGAAGTTTGCTACACCTGGGCACTGTAAAGGCATACAATTCAATAGATGTGAAATAATCCAAGTCTCAGTGACAGTCTAGAAGAGATGTAATAGGCTAGTAGCATTGGCAATGATGACATCAGATTTGGGTAGAGCTGACTGACAGTTCCAGAGACCACAAGTCACAAGACATTCCATATTAGCTCTAACCTTAACCCTAACCCTGACTGTTGCACTTTCTTGTTGAACTTCTCTTTGTCTGTCTGCATCTGAGTCTTTGTATAACAGGCTGAGTCAGAGAGGCTGCCAGTACTGTTATACTCTAGAAATACTTTACACTATATGGCAACCTCCACAAAACATCTTAGTAGGTGGATTTGTTATAGGCAAATGTTATATTTCCAGTGATAGATTGGCATTGAGGGTTCATTCCTAGTGCATTCAGCGGTGGCTGGTGTTTTAAAACAGGGAAGCACATATGATCCATATGATCACTTAATTTTACTGGTCAGTCAAACTTCCTTCCTATATTCTTTCTTATATTCCTCCAGTGAACCTGAAATTAGATGCTTTAATTAAACATATTCCAGAGACATGTGTGTTAGGTTAATTGGTGTTTCCAAAGTAACCCTGGTGTGTGTGAGTGTGTGTACAAGTGTGTGTGCTCTATGATGTATTGGCACTTTGTCTAGGGTTGTTTCTGCCTTGCGCAGAGTTGCAGAACAGGCACCGCATTTCCCGTGACACTGACTACAATTAAACGGATAAGACAGCGAAGTGAAGTGAAGTTAGAGAAGCAGCAGGCTAGTTTAGTAAACTAAATGCACACTGTCCAGTAATTGTTTTCTTCTATGCTAAATGCACTTCCCCTCAATAAATTCACTGGCAGTGAAGCTTGTGTGTCCTGGCGTTGCTAAGGGAGCTGCATTAAAATCAATTTGTCCAGTGAGTGTTCATTCATATTAAACCAGCAAATACAAATACATACAAAAGGCAACCGGAGACACACTGGCTTTAGTGAGTGTTGATTAGCTCTAAATCAGGGGCTTCAAAGGAGATTCTCTACACAGGCTGCATTGTTCATCAGAAGAGTTTGAGTTTAATAAACAAACAGCATAATATTGCAGTAAAATATTTGATCGTTTGGTTTTCTACAATTTTAAAATTTAATGAATAACATAAAACCTTCTGTAAACATTTTATTGGCACCTTTTAATGAAGTTGTGGGGAAAGTCGGATTTCTCATTTAGTCTTAAAGCAACTGCCTGTGATTTCCAGGGAAAAAACAAACAAACATATAAATATGTACCTACTAAGTGTAATAATGCTAATAATTTTAAATATGAAAATTATCCTGGCATTCCAAACCAACGTTGCATACTGCTGAGGACTTCAGACAAGGAGTCTGTCAGGGCTACAATATTAACCTAAATAATTTTAAGTGAAAAACTTAAGTTCTAATAATGTGAATTAAAGTGGTCTAAGTCTATATGCTCTTTACTTTGTGAGGTTTTTGAGACTGCTTCAAAAACAAAATTTTTATGACGGGATTTTAAGAACGCCATCTGTAATAATTTTTTTACTTTCAACACTGTGATGACTGTCACAAGTTTTCCCTCAAGTCGGGGTAGCACTGGAACCAATCCTAGTTTTATATTGATGTACAGTGGACAAACCCTGTAATTTCTTCCTCAGACTATTGATTTGTGCAACCGAATATTTAGTAATAATTTACAAAAGAGTTCTATAAGGTTTATGTCTTATTTAATAGCTCATTGATTTGTCATGAGTTATGACTTAGAATGAGTTATGACTTTTTTTATTCTATTTAGTTATGAGTTAGAGTTTCTTTGGTTTTCTAGTTCTGGAACTTAATCAGCTGTACTGGTTACAGATTAGGCACTTGGTCCAGTACCAGCACAGAAACTGTTGGTAGAAATGGGGTTATTAATTTCTCCTACTGCTCCCACTTTTCTGACACATATTAGCTCAGATATATTTATACATTAAAAAGCACATTTCTCATACCATACATAGTGTATAATGTCTCATGTCAAATGAAAGAAAATGTGTCTATAATTAATTTACATATTATAAGGAGAAGATATCTGTTTAAATTTTGGCTTGTTGTAAAAAAAAAAACCCAGATGTTTGTAAAAAGTCTAGCAGAGTTTTGTGATACTCAGATCTGTTTGGAACGATTGCTAAAATAAACCTAAACAATTGCTTTTTCTGGAGAGGAGAGGATGCTAAACCAGGGTGTAGACGGACAGTCAAAGAGATTATCTTTAACTCCAGAGTGTTATGATCCTGAACTGGGTCACTGTTTTCTCGGCTTTGTTTTTGCATTCACTGCCTCTAAGCATTCACTTCATCCTCGATGTCTCAGTGTGTACTTATTGGCCTATAAATTGTTGTGTGAAATGTAGTACAGCTGTCTCTGTCTAAAGGCAGTTTTCACTTTGTACACTGAGAATAGTACACTGCATAGATAGTATACAGTACACTTTAGCCATGATTATGGCATGCATTTGCCATGACATTGTTTCCACAATCCTCTGCAACTTTTATTTCTGTCCAAAGTTGCAATATTTTTTCCCTAAAGGTGCTGTCACAGTGCCAAAATGTGTTATTTGAGAATGAGCTGTGACTATAAATGTGGATTTTCATGTGTCATCCATAGTGGAATCCCCCCGCCAAGAAATGGCCGCCAATTAAGAATATGTAATGTAAGCATTGCGTTTGAATTGCGCATGCGTTGCGAACAAAGCGGGAGTTTTGCGCACGTCCCGCCAGTGAGTTGTAGACTGTATAAGCTGCCTGCTCCTGCCACTCAACGTTCAGTCTATGGAGTGCTGTCACAGTGCCAAAACGTATTATTTGCGAATGACTATTCCCGATACGGTTGTCGTTTTCCTAATTCACACTTAATACATTTTTTTATAATACTTTTTACCCCCTCACATGTTCGCAATCGTCTGCAAATGTCCACACTCAAATTTTGAGCATGCTCACAATTTGATTGTGGAAGAAACTCCATTCTGAGGATGCAATGGCCGCCATTCCTTCACAACACATCAGTGATTATGTTCTAATTATTTGAACATTTTCATTTTACATCAGCATATTTCTGCAAATATTTGACCCCTGCTGTGTGTGATTAATACACATGGAGTTATGTACTTAACAAAAAAAGGTGAAATAACCTAAAAACTAGCAAAGCAGTAATCAGGGCAAAGGGTGGCTATTTTGAAGAAACTAGAATTTAAAACATGTTTTCAGTTATTTCACCT
>JAVSBU010000095.1:3153781-3164713 GCA_033118015.1 Loricariichthys derbyi | reverse complement strand
AAAATAAAGAAACGAATATCATAAGTCATTAGAAGGTGTGTTTTACTCATATGCGACATATTTTTAAAACATCCTGGACTTTAACTAATTTTCCAGCTCACCTTCTGAATGTGGGAAGAAACTGAAGTACCCAGAGGAAACCCACACAAACAGGTAGAACATGCAAAATGCACACAGGGACTCAAATCTGGAACCTCTGGAGCCTTGGGGCAACAATGCTAACCATACATACTAAAAGCAGAACAACAAACCTAATAGTTAACAGGGAACTCTGGTGATTTTGAGTAGCGACATAATCATACTGTGATGGATCCTGGCTGTCTAAGAAATTCACTCTGTAAGTTAGGTTGAGCTGGTCTGATGTACCTTGTAAGTTATAGTGATAAAACAATATAAATGATAAAGTATTGTTTTGGGGGCTGGCATAAAAATCTGTTCAATTTAACTACAGCTCATCTTAATATTTTGCCAACAGCATTCTGGATTGGTGATTCACATGACATGGTAACTCGGGGCATTGGTTTGAATTACGTTCACAAGAATTAATCTCAAATTAACCAAGCATATCAGTGCCTGAGGCCTGTACTTTCTCACGAACAATGTACCAGTGTGGAAACCCTAGTGAAACGAATAAGATCTAATGCTAAATCTAATGCATGTTTTGAATAATATGTGTCACTGCACATAAAAATGTGAATAAAAACAGACCAGCTGCGTGTTTCATTGTGAATTCGTCCTTTCAAATATTAATGAGGTTGATTCTACAGACCCATATGACTGTTATCAAGCTTTGGTAGGACACGGTAGAGCCAAAGGAATTAAATTAGTGTATGAATGCAAGTGATTTCAGGCATGTTTCCAAAATAAATGCTGAAGCAATTTAAGCCATGAGTGAAATGCAAAATGAAAACTGTTCAAGTACACTGCCTGGCCAAAAAAAAGGACACCACCTGTGGGGGCAGTGCTATCATACGGGGTTGCTGCAGCTGGTCAGGTCTAGATTCAGGATCATTTATGTGCCCAAAGAATGAAGTCAGCTGACTATCAGAATATACTGAATGACCAGGTTATTTCATCAATGGATTTTTTTCTTCCTTGATGACACGGATATATTCCAAGATGACAATGCCAGGATTCATCAGGCTCAAACTGTGAAAGAGTGGTTCAGGGAGCATGAGACATTATTTTCACACATGGATTGGCCATCACAGAATCCAGACCTGAACCCCATTGAGAATCTGCAGAAGACTTTGCCCAGTGGTCCAAATCTCCCATCATCAATACAAGATCTTGGGAAAAACTTAATGCAACTGTGAACAGAAATAAAGGTTGTGACATTGCAGAAGCTTGTGGAAAGCTAAAGGTGGTCCAACGAAATATTATATCATGTTACCTATCCTTTGGCCAGGCAATGTATATTGCAGAAAGCAAGTATTTTAAACTCCTAACACTTAATAAATGGAATGGTAATGATTATTTATTTAGATTAATTGTTATAGGAGTATATTTCAGGATGTATTGTTCTCTATCTGCATTAGCTCTACTGACCAAGTCAATGGGTTGAGAATGAACACAGTTCTTAAATAAGAGTGCATCAATTAGTAATGCCTGATTAATGTCCATTTCATATACTCCATGGTAAATGTACAGCAGACCAAAGCATACTTAAACTCAGTGAAAAGTGTCCATTAAGATGCATTTACTTTATGTGCATGGCCCATACACCTTCTAAAGCCACAAAATCAATAGAGCAAAGTTAGAAATGGCTGTGGTGGTGAAATTAAGTGGGACTGTTTCAGGTACAGCAATGAAGGCCTTTAAGGTGTTGTCTGGATAATCAGATTTTGCAACATGTATTTCTACAAATAATGGGATTTTACTATAACTCCTAATTCCAACTGAAAAAGTGATGAAAATGTCTGTATTGAATATGAACAGACTACCATGTCAGATACTCTGCCCCAGACTGCATAAACTTTATTTGTTAATAGTGTGTTAAATTAGTAACAAGACATTTATTTGTAATACAGGTACTCCCAGTTTTAGAAATAATACACATAAATGCATACCTAGAAAAACAATATTCTATAATTTGAATTCCCATTTTTCCCCAGACAAGAGATACACAGTATGGTACTCTTATGATGATGCTGGGCATCCAGGCAGCTGTCTGAGCAGAGCAGCAGCTCTAAATTAATAATAAATAATTAATAAAGTGTTAATGATTTTGCTCAACTGGAGGTTAATGTGAGTGTTTTAAACATGTATATTGTAGGCTATGCTATGATATATATACAATATTAAACTGCTCTGTAAATGATACATTTAAATTACGATTTGTCTGAACTTATCCCCATCATAAACCGGGGAGCACCTGTACTATATATTTGTGGACACCCCTTTTAATTAGTGATCTTTACTATTTCAGCCATACTCACTACTCATAACAGGTTTATAATATGAAACACACAGGCATTAAATCTTCACAAACCAACACTAGTATTAGAATAGTTGATTCTTAAGTGAGTCTTACCATAGTGCTTCTCTAGTTTCTACCACTTTCTTTCTCGCTTGCACCCACAAAAAATCAATGAAGAAATTGATTGCCAATCTTGATACTGGATTGTAGACAGGCATGACCATAACACCATCAGATACCTTTAAGATGAATTGGAATGCAAACAGTCAGCTAGAACTTATTGCCCATCATCAGCACCTAGTCTTAAGTCACATTACAGAAACTATTGGAAAGCCTTCCCAGAAGAGTGAAAGCTGTTGTACCAGAAAGCAAGGGGAAAATGGTATTACCTGAGTTGTAATTTTTAGATGTACACAACTTATGCCTAAATATTGTAGAATGCTTCCTTTATTAGGATGATAACTAATTTAAAAGTACAAGGGAACAGAGGGAGAATTTCAATTTCCAAAAAAACTGCAGATCTGCAATTTCAAAACGCAAATCAGCTCACGGTGCATTTTGTATGTATTCGGAGCATGTGACATTTTGACTTTTTTTTGTATCCACACCTCTGGGCCAATTCTAACAAACAGCCGTTGCCTTTTTAAGTACCTAGAGGATTCTGGATTATAAAACACTCAGAAAGAGAACACAGCTAAGCCCACTTTATGGGGATATGGGGTCATTTTTATAACTGTGACAAATGTGTCCTGCTACTCACATAAACACAATGCTGAATTCCAGTAAACACCAAGAGAGCACTGTGACTCAATCTGTTAATTTATGTCACATAGAAGAAAATACCACCAGTTGTTTTTTTTTGTTTGTTTTTTGTTTTTTTTTATTTCTCCATGGTTGTCTAAAAAGTTTGTTTTTTGAACAAACTAAAAATGCTGGATGGAGAAATAAAGTGATGTTGAATTCTGATTGATGAATAGATGCTTCATGCCTCACCACCTGACAAAACACAATAAGTTCTCTGTAAACATGTGGACCTTTTATTGTTTGTGCACAGTGCTGAATATGAATCGTACCAAGTGTTAGTGTGATTTACATAGGCTTGGATTTGGGAGGAGAATTCATGTAAACATAGCACAGACGATTCTTAAACATTGATGAGGTCATAGCTTTGGCAAGTCAACAAATCTTATGTTTAATCAATCAAACATAATTGACTGTTAATGTAACTTTAATCCATAAATAAAAGAAATACTTGTGTGTATTAAGAATGATGCAATACAATGTCTGTCTTGACAGTTAGCAGTTAACATGCAATAGGTCTGCTTAAAAAATCAGCTCTGTACTAATGTAGTAAATTTGTAATACTAGATACTCTTGCACTTGCATGTTGCAGTTTGTTCTAAGTGGCAGAAGAGAAGCTTAATTTTAAATTTAATAAACAAGCATGCTGCTACACTTCCTGGTAATATGTTAAGACCAGGCTTTGTTCTGTGATTACAGCTGAATCTTTGATTTGTGATGTTAATACAATGCAAAATTTTAGTTATCACATCCTTTATCACACCTAAGAACAATATAGCGGATATTGAGATTGGTTACCGTCTCATTAGAGCTTCATGCATTCACTCTGAGGCCCTGTTCTACCATTCTCTGTGTGTGTGATATATTAGTTTAGTTTAGGTATTAGTGATATTAGTGGTATTAGTTATATTCAATTCCACAGAAATCTTTCAAATTTCATAATTTGAATTTTTTATTAATTGTTTTCAATAAAGGGACAAAATTGGTGTGTGAACAGGATAATGCAGACAACTGCCAGAAAACACAGACAGTGGTTTCTCCAATAAAACTCAACATAGACCAAAAACAAATTCAACAAAAAAGCAAAAGTTGTAAATGACCTTTGGTCATTTTAGGGAACAGAATTAATAACAAAACATTACAAATGAAAATAAAAAGATCAATTCCATGTCTCTGTTTTGAACAGAGCATTTAAGTAATAATAAATAGTGACTCCCATTGTAAAAGATAAAGTTCAAGTTCAAGTTACAACAACAGCTTTCAGAACAGGAATAGAAAAGGCTGATAATAAAATATTTCGCATTGCCATATACAAAAAAAGTATGAACTCAAGCGGGCTTTTCCATTAGTTCTAGTTCATTTTTAAATATGCTTTGCATACGAAAGTGAACCCCAATCTAAATATAAAGCACCATAGTATTTGGCAATGAAACAAAACCTGCAAAACATTGATTATTTTTAATTAATTTATTTGAAGAATGATCATTTCTGTACTGATATTTACTGCATATGACATTTGTTCTCTTTAAGATACTGGAATGTAGTCAGGTGAGATAGGTGAGAGATGAGAGAAGCACACTACAAAAGAACCCAACATCAGCTTGCATTACTGCATACAGAATGGCAGCAGAAGAGGAGAGTCTAAAAAAGAATGAATAAAAGATATGTACAACCACCTGTTTTAGCTAGTATGGACATTCTCAAAAGACTCCTTAGGGAAACCATTAGATGGCCTCCTTTATACAATGCCACATACTTTAGGTTTTTTTATTGTTTTTTTTATTATTTAAGTTTTTAAACATACAAATAATTCGTACTATATTATCCTGCCAAATTAAAAAAATATACCGTGGCAGCTTGTTGTTTTTTCCACTACCAAAAAAGGTACAATAATACCTTTTGAGAGAACAAGCAACAGTTAAAAATACAAGCCTCAATATAAATACTATAGTGCCTACACTAGGTGAACATTTAATTCAAATACCATTCTAGAAATACAAAAGAATTAGGTCATAAATGTGTTTTAGCATAGGAATTGACCATGAGTGTGCATTTTCCTATATTTAAGTTCTCTATTATATATTTATATATAATCTTAAACCTTTCCCCAATGCAAGTTATGTTTGACCTGAAGAGCTGTGAAGAGCCACTGTGGAGAGAAAAAGGAACTCAAAATCAAAAGAAAATCACAGATTTTTTCCCATTCTATATATTTTGTGATCAATTATTGAACACCATCAGGACAAAGAGGAAAGAGAAATGTCAAACTTAAATACAATTTCCCTAAAAAAAGATTTGTTTTAAATGATTTATATTCATATTTAAAAAATGTCTTTTGTACAAAAAATGTTCTTGCAGTGAAAGCAGCAAGTTTCCATTGTCCATTGTTTGACAGGAGGACTATGCCCCAATGCTTGAACATTATGTTGGAGTTTCAGCGAGAGGAAGCAGGACAGGGAAATGAGTTGGCTTGTTCAACAATGAGTTTTAATTTTTTATTATTATTATTTTAGGAAGTTTTCCCTCGTGAACACCTGTAAACTGGGAAACTTTAACAGTGCACTTTTCTGTATAAGCAAGCAGTCTTAATATAGAGTCAACCGCTGTACCACCAATCAGAGTGTCAGACACAAAGTACGGGAGCAGAGTGTCAACTGCTTAACACTGAAAACATGGATGTCAAATGTGGGTGTATGTTTAACTAACCACAGGAGAAAAAAGAACAGTCTCCCCAAACATATTACAAAAAAAAAAAAAAGTCACCAGTCCTGATCATATCCTCTAATCTCTTGGGTACATGGGAATAAGTACTCCAGTTATTACTAAATAAATTAGCTTGAGCACACTGATGCATGTCTGTAGGCAATTCATAGTTAACCACCACTAAAAATGTTGACAAAGTACTTTGCAGAAACACTACATGACTGGCTGCAAAATGGACCTATGCGGAGGATGCTCACACAATCCTGCTGTGCTGCTGAGAACAGAGCTTTCACAGACCATGGGGGAGCTTATGGCTCTGGATTAAAACCTGTACCATTAAGGACAGTACCTTTAACTGGAGAGTAAACATGGCAGAATCCCACACAATACTGATGTACCATGCACAAAAACAAATACTATAATATATGGGTGCATGTGTCATACAGGTAGCTCATGATGATTAACTACAAATTAGCTTTTAGCTTTCTGATTATCATCATTTTTGCAGACAGGTTGGTATTTGATGCAAGAACCTCAAACGAACCAAATAAATGCATTTTCAGTATCTGGCTGAGATTATATGCTAAGAGCAGATAAAATGATTAACCAATGCAGTTTCAAGATCCAAGGCACTCTTTCATTTTTGTTTGTTTTACCAAATGATAGTACAAATTTAAATCTTGACTGACTTCTTGTATTTTTTTAAGAAATTCAAAGGCTGTCAATAATTTATATTCCATAATAGGGGCCAATTATTTTTTGTTTCACCCTACGTGGACAGAATATCTTTTTAAAAGATTAGTTTAAGTGCGATTCCCAGCTCCTCCAAAGAGGGTTTAAGTAATAGACAGTTGTCCTCCATATTACAACTTAAAACTGTACATGATATGTTTTACAGAATGTATGCAGCATGGTTGCTTTTTTTCTCTTCTCATTTTTTGAATAAAAAACAGAACAAGAAAACAGCAACACATTTACTCAACAACTAACCACCCAGGGACAATTCTTTTTAAAATAGCCAAAACATATCATGCATGCTGTCTAATTATCAAAAAACTGAAAGAAGCAAAAAAATACACATGTAAATTATTGCACAAGAGAAAGGCTCGAAGTTTGCGTCAATGCAATTGTATTGCCCCGATACAGAACATGCATTCAACGTTAAATGAAGAACGGTGTGCTGGTGGTGCCAAGCACGTTGTCTTAGCCTCCACTGGACTAGCCAAACAGGGAAAATCTACAAAGGTGGGATTTGAGGAGGTTTGCTGCAAGTGTGCCTCCACTTCTCAACACTACTCAGTTTTAATTTCATTGTTCAAGGCACGATCACTGTGCCATTTTTTCATGTGTTTCTCCAGGGTGCTGTACACACTGAAAGGCATCTGACAGATTTCACATTTGTAAACGTCCTTTCCCACCTGGCCATGTGTTTTCATGTGTCGTGTTAGCTTACTGCTTTGAGCACAGGCATAGTTGCAAAGCTCACACTTGTAGGGCCGCTCGCCCGTGTGACTGCGCCGATGCACTGTCAGGTTGCTGCAGTTTTTAAACACTTTGCCACAGAACTCACAAGTATCACTGCGCCTGCCGTCTTTTGAGCTAGGCCGGCCAGGACCAAGGTGCGGAGTGCTTCCCCCGCTGCCCGTTCCACTGCGGCCAGAGATGCCACCGTCCAGTTCCCCCGGAGGTGTAGAGAAACGCAGGCTGCCATTCTCTGAGGAGTGCTCTGAAGATGAGGCAAAAGGCGATTGTCTGGAGTCTCCAAAATTCAGAAAGGGGTCCTTGAGCTGCCGGGAGGCAGCATAACCAGCCAGCCACTGGGAATAAACATTCTCAGTGTTGGGGATGGTTGGTGTGGGGAGGTCAAAGTCCTTCTCCAACTTGATGCGTTTGGAAAGGGGGCTGAGGGAGCTAGGGCTGCCCAGCAACAGCTTCTTAGATAGGCCCACGGAGGCTGACTCGCTGGGAGATGAGCCCCGACCATTGACGGCCGAGCCCTCTTGCACACGGTCTGACTCCAGTGCTGAGTCCTCATCACACATGTCTCTGTGTGCATTACTGTCAGAGTTTAGCACTCCTCGCTTGTGTTGGTGGAATGCCTCACTGTAGTGCTGCATGCTGGCTGCTAGACCCATGCCCTGCATTACTTCAGGCAGAGACCTTGGAATGCCATCCTCAGCCACACCTACTCGCCCTCCATTGTTCTCATGTTGTCGTGTGGCCTCCAAATTCAAGCCAAAATGGAAATTGTTGGGGCCCCTCTCACGGTCCAACTCCTCATCCTCCTCTCCTTCCTCCTCCTCCTCCTCCTCCTCCTCTTCCTCTTCCTCTTCCTCCTCCTCTTCTTCCTCTTCCTCTCCATTCTCAGGAATCATGCGGTCATTCTCACTTTTAAACTTAGCTACCACTGATTTGAGAGCATTACTGGCACTACCCACCAAATCGCTAGTCCCTGGCTCAGGGGAACTCGCTGTGGACAGGCCATCATCAGACTTGACTGTTGTGGGTGAGGATTTGTGCATGTGAGTCTTCATATGGCGTTTTAGTTTGCTGGCCTGTGTACAAGCGTGGTCACACAGGTGGCACTTGTAAGGTTTCTCTCCCGTGTGACTACGCCGATGCACAATCAGATTACTCTGGAACTTGAAAGTTTTTCCACAGAACTCGCAAGCCTTGGTCTTCATAGGTGTGTTGGGCTGCTGTGGCATTGGAGTTGGTGTAGACTGGGAACCAGATGGGGATTGCATGGAGGGAAGGGGAGGGGTGGGCAAAAACGGTGGCTTTCCTCCCGACTGGAATGGTTGCAGCAGCCTTTGCATGGGGCTGGGTCGATTAGGTGAAAGGGGAGGAGTCGACCCTGAGGTGTTGCCAGCCAGCTCCCTGAGCCTTCGAGAAAAGTCCATAGCTGGGGGGTCAAGGGGCATGGGGTTGAGGCGCAGCACCCTGTCAAAGGCACTCGAGTGGTGGGTGGCAAGGGCCAACTCCTCCGGGCTCAGGTGCTCCATGCGATGAGGATCTAGATGATGGCGGGGTGGTGGGCTAAAGAGTGGAGGGGTTGGAGGGAAACGCCCCTCCCGGAGAGGGGGTCCATCATGTCCAGAGTTGGGTATCCGCAACAAGTTGAAGGGACTGCCCTCAGGCAGGTGAATGCCATGTAAGGGTGGTTGGGAGGCATGGTCACCTCCCAGCCCAGATGGAGCACCCACCCGAGGTGTCAGGGGACTCCCACGCTCACTTTCCAGGTAAATGCGGAAGCCATGAGTGTTCTGGGCATGCTGAAGCAGAAACCAGGCACTGTTGAATGGCTGCTTGCAGGTTGTGCAGGTGTAGCTGCTGGGTTCATCTTTACCTGTAAGAAACAAAAGATAAATTTCAATTAATATTTTGCATAGAATAAATATTTATTAATTAATTGTCTTATCTTTATTCTTTATTCTAGTCAGCCTTGCAGGCAAGCCAGGGCCTATCCAGCAAGACAGGGCACAAGACATCATAGCATACCTCCACTCACACACTCATACACACACTAAAGGCACTTTGGAAACAAAGATTAACGTAACACACGTTTTTGTGGGAGAAAACTGGAGAAAACCCATGTGGACATGGGATTGAACCAGGGATCTTAGAGCTCTGAGGAGGCAGTGCACCACTGTGCCGACCATAGAATAAATACGAGAATTATGTATTGCTCAGTGTGAACAATGAAAAAAAATGAGCCAGTCAGACCAGAGAGCAAAATCCCAGCAGTCCGATAAAACAATTAATGTATGAACGGTTTAAAAAATGAATGTTAAGAGGCCAAACACACAGCAAGCACAAAGGTTATTGCTGTGTCATCCCACTGACTTTCTTCAAGTAGCTAGAGACTCTGCCAATTTTAACTTAATTATTCTTGAGTTCTCCCGTTCTACAACCCAGGCTTCAGGTACAGGCCAGTCCCAGCCCCAGGGTCAGGCCCATTCCCAGGCAAGGCTGTCTGTGAAAACTCTCCCCACAGCAGCCACTCCACCACCTAAAGAAAGCATTCCATAGCAGTAAATGTGACTCTAATTAAAAACATGCTTGCAAACAGCACCACAGGCCAAGGTCCAATGGAGTCTAGCTTTTTAGAAGGCCCAAAACAAAGTACAGCTGAAGGCTCTACCATAAGAGTTAATGTGGTCTCAGAACACAGTGGGGAATCCAAGCCTGCCTACGCCTGCTCAGGCTGACACTTTTCGCAGACATTTCTAAGCACAACGCTGTTCAGCAGCTGAGCTGTAAAAGCAAACAATACCACCTTCTCAGCTTAGTGCAGTCTTTCATTCATGTACAAAAATGGGCAGGCATGAGGCACAAATACAATATAAAAACATTACAGTAGTGGAGAGAACACAAGTAACTGCATTTTAGTGACTTTGACACATCTCACCACTATTCATGAAGTTTCCTTCTATTCTCTGGGACTAGAAATAAGTACTAATTCTTCCTTATGCATGTCATGTGAGATGTTTATAGTCTAACATTATTTAGATTTGTTTGAAATAAGCAAAAAATACAGCAAAAGTTGGTATAACTATCTGCAAGTGAAAATGTTTAAATTTTGCATTTTATTCTAAATTAATATAAAATGTTTTATTGCAAATCATAAAAAATCTAAGTGAATCTGACTGCCAGGGACTTTAGGCCATCATTTTTTATAACTTGTTTCGCATGCTTTTTTTCAGGCAATCTTTCAGAGGAGGTCGGAAAAAAATAAAAATAAAATGTTATTTTTCGCTTTTTTGGTTTCTCGAAGGTTGGATTGGGCGATGATGCAGTGGAGGGAGAAATAAAAATAAAAAATTATTTTAAAACAATTTTTTTTAAAGACTTGACTCTGTTCTTAATGCAAAAATGATTAACACTAAGCTGTCCAAGGATTACAAAATTATGCAGTTTCCTCTGTTAGGTCAGGCCATATGCAAACTTAGCCATATGACCATCACCAGTTTGTATTCATCCTTTTTATCTGTTTATTCATATGACCC
>JAVSBU010000095.1:2978338-2988493 GCA_033118015.1 Loricariichthys derbyi | reverse complement strand
GTGTGTGTGTGTGTGTGTGTGTGTGTGTGTGTGTGTGTGTGTGTGTGTGTGTGTGTGTGTGTGTGTGTGTGCAATGCCTAAACAAATTTATGGTGGCTTATTCCAGTTAAATGACAAAAATTATAGGTATAATAAAAGGAAAATATTAAAAATGGCCAGAATTGATTGTAATGTAGGAGACTGCTTTAAGGTGACTTACCATAAATATTGACACTCAAATTTAGGACATTATCTGCACCTTAGATCAGAGTGAACAGATTAAATTGGATATTTTATGTAGAAATACTTACAATAAAGTTAGTTTTATATAAATATATTAGGCGTAAATATTGAGCATATTTTTGCATAATTCTAATTCTAACAATGTCTTTAACCCATAAGAACCCAGATCCAGTTCACCTTAAAGGAAAATTATGGTATTGGAGACCTTTTTCTAAACGAGGTCACATGATCAAAAACTCACACGTGGTCATATGACTGTATTCAGGATGTTCTGAATTTGTCACTAAGGGACACTGAGTTAAAATGAAGGGTAAAGCTGTAAAAGGAAATATCCAGACCTTTCAAAGTATTTGTGACATGTGTGTAACTGTGGGCCCTTATGGGTTAAAATCCAAGAAATGCAATTTTTCCTTTCAATCTTTCAGACTTTCTTGTCTCAGTACTGGTCAATTTCAGCCATAAAATCAAGATTGACACTCAGCACTTTGCGTATCAACTTAAAATGTACATTCCTTAGGTCGGAGCAATAAGGTAGGGGAATTACCACATTTATATAGAAGGTATGGAGAGGTTATGTTTTATGACATTGAGCACAATCATAAAACTTCTGTTTGTGGTGTTTGGTTGTGTCCTTGTTGCTCTTTCATCTTAAATTCTATCATAAATCAAATCTTTTAAGTCTAAATTAGATTTGTTGGTAATTGGCCTGGTAATGATGACGTTGGATAGATCGAGTTGTGTAAAGGCTTCTCATTTGTGTGTGCAAATGTTCTAGGCGATCCCAAGAGAGCTTCCAAACCAAATTTATATGTACACCCCCATCCAACTACAGACTTTAAATTAGATCTGCTAATGACTGATGTCTCTATCTCGCTTAATTTCAGTGATGATGGTGATTATGTTGGTATTACAGTAACATGCCTGGCTATTCTTGTTTAGACATCCATGTCTGTTAAGCTTTAGAGTTATTAATACAGTCTTTCTCTGGCAGAACAAGCAGACGCCAATGTGATAGACGCCCTTATTTAATTTGTGGTCTGCCAGATAAATTTAGCTGTCTTGCAATTTTTAATATAGCGTTATCTTGATTATAAACTTTTATTTAATTTGTGTGCCTACTTCAGATTCTTCAAAAGAATGCCTGCTACTAAACTAAAATATTAACAAGCAGCAAGTTTTAGTACATGTGCTATGGAATGTAGAGAACATACTGAGAGGAACTGGAAAATAATGATCAATAATAACAATTCTTTATTGAATTGTAGCTTAATTGGCAGCCTTTTAGTTAATTAAATCGTTGCAGTGGCAGAGTAATGATTTTCACCATGTCATCATCATTTATGTTGAGAGTATTTAGCAACACTTGCATTTGCTGTCATATGGATTATTCTATATTTTTATATGTTTGGATCATTCATTTATGAAATCAACAGTAAAGAAGCGTCCACTTTCTTGGTTCATGTTTTTTCCCGCAACTGCAAACTACTTTATATGTATTTGTTGAAGAGCAGTTAGTGATGGTTTTTACTCTTGTCAGTCTTGATTAGTATAGTTATTGATTGACCAGCTGTCAGACCATGTACTTGACTTCCAGTTGGCCTTTGTTTGGAGACATTCCCAATGTGCGCTGACCTTGGAGGAAAGGGCATCTGCCATGTTTTCCTACAGATCAGTGTGCTATGTTTAATGACCTCAATTGACTTCACTACATAACCAGGCCATTTATGCTCAGCTTTTGTTTTTCTTGTGTTTTGAGCTTATCATTATGTAGCACCATCATGATTGCTCTACCAATATCTAGCCTTTTGGAGCCAGTTCAGCTGTGGACATGTTGCTTCAATAGGAAAGCGGATAATCACAGCAAATGTATCTCAGTACATGCACATCACGTCACATGAATAGCACTCTTTGACTGGTAAATGGATTATGGCGTAGTAGATTCCTCTGACTGCTTTCCTGCTTCTGCTTTTTGTTCAGTTTAAAGGATTGGCAAGTAAGAGTCTCTCTCTGTGCCACCTCATGATTTCATTATTTAACATTTTTGTTGTAGAGTGTGCATTGAACTAATCAAGTTCTTGTCTTTGTCCTTGCCAATTCAGAGGGCGTACCTCACATGTCTCCTCTCATGAAGCATGTTTCTGGCCCACGCAGCAGTCTCTCTGTCCCTTATGGTCAAACTCCATATCCACTTTGGGATTTGTCCAGGTGGTTCTGACAGCAGTTTCTAGAACTAGTTTCAATATGTGTAGGGCTGAATTGATTTTCTTCTTACAGTTCTTTCTATCCTAAGACTGCGTTATAACAGGAGTTGAAGACAGCATCTTATCGACAGTATGGCAACATGTTTTTTATTATGCCTATATAATAATAAAAAAAAGTGCAATGTGCAAAGAAGAAGCCTCATGTTAACCAGAGGCAGCATCAATTTCTCTGGGCTTTGAGCTCTCTAGGATGAACCATCACACAATAGAAATGCGTTTGACATTATTAGAAGTTGTAGCATTAATAGCTACAGTAATCATATCAATGTGTGGTTCCAATAAAGATACAGTGCCTTGCAAAAGTACCCCTTCAACATTTTTCCACATTTTTTTTCATGCTACGCCCCCAACTTAAATGTATTTTATTAGGATTTTATGTGATAGACCAACACAAAGTATCAAGTATATGTGAAGTGTTATGAAAATGATGCATGGTTTTCAAAAATTTAATAAATAAAAATCTGGAAAGTGTGGCGTGCATTCATATTCAAGCCCCCTGAGTCAATACTTTGTGGGACCACCTTTTGCTTCAATTTCAGTGACAAAGTATTTTGGGGTACAGTGTGTCTCCACTAGTTTTGCAAATCTAGAAGTTGAAGTTTTTCCCATTCTTCTTTGCAAAATAGCTCAAGTTCAGTCAGATTGCCACAGGTTCTTAATGGGATTTTCTTAATGGGCCATTCTAACATGTTTGAGTATGCTTGAATCCTAATCTATTCCAGTGTAGCTCTGGCTGTATGTTTAGGGTCGTTGTCTTGCTACCATGTTTCATGGTGGTGATGGTGTAGTGAAGTGTTAGTTTTCCGCCACACATAGCATTTTGCATTTAGGCCAAAAAGTTCGAGTCTCATCTGATCAATGCAGCTTCTTCCATATGTTTGTTGAGTACCCTACATGCTTTGGGGAAAACTGTAAGAAAGACGTCTTATTGCTTACTGTTTATTTCTTTCCACTCTTCCATAAAGGCCAGATTTGTTGTCCTGTGGACAGATGCTACCACCTGAGCTGTGGATCTCTGCAACTATTCCAGAGTGCCCATGGGCCTCTTGACTGCTTCTCTAGTTAGTGTTCTTCTTGGCTGGGCTGTTAGTTTAGGTGGATGGCCATATCTTGGTTGGTTTGCAGTTGTGCCATATTGTTCCATTTATGAATGATGGACAGTGCTCTGTGAGATGTTCAGACCTTGGAATATTTTTTATAACCTAATCCTGTGTTACACTTTTCCATAACTTTATCCCTGAACTGTCTGGTGTGTTCCATGGTTTTCAGAATGCTGTTTGATCACAAATGTTCTCTAACAAACATCTGAGACCTTCTCAGAACAGTCGAACACTGGATTTTATATAAAAGTATTAGAGTACAATTTGAATACAAATGCAGGCTGTTTTTCAGATGTTTATGTATTAACATTTTTGAAAAGCATATATCATTTTCTTTTCAATTGCTTGCTACTTTGTGTTGGACTTTCACATAAAATCCCAATAAAATACATTTTTGTGTGTGTGTGTGTGTATGTGTGTGTGTGTGTGTGTGTGTGTGTGTGTTTGTGTGATTGTGTGTGTGTGTGTGTGTGTGTGTGTGGCTGTGTGTGTGTGTGTGTGTGTGTGTGTGTGTGTGTGTGTGTGTGTGAGTGTGTGTGTAATCTTAGAATAAACTGGCATGGCATCTGAAATCAATATGATAGATTGTAGGATAGTGTTTACAGTTATAACCGTGGCTCTTCATTTGAATGGCCAAATAATGAATTGCTGTGAAGGTATATGATCATTTGGCACTTATATAACATTTAAGCTCACTGATTTGTTCCCATTTGCAAACTGAAATTTTCCGGTTGTATGGTCCTGCTGCTAATTTTGTTCTTTATCACCATCCATCACTTGCAGAACACACTGCAATGTACAGTGCTGCTATCAGTGAACTATTTACTTGTACCTAATGTTGTTACCAACATGACTTTATTAGCATGATGTAAATGTATATTCTTTTCACTTTTGTTCTGCGGAAAATAATTTTAATTAAATTATGCTCTCTTCTGCCATTCCAGAACTGATAGTGAGAGTTGAATTTCAGTGTAAAATTTAATAATAAGTTGGATCCAAATACAGAGTAAGCTTAGAATTTTCTGATTATTAATTAAAATTAAGAAGTATTTTATGCAATAATTCATTAAGGTGAGAAACAGTACTTACAATGTTTTTGTTAAGATGTCGTTGGGGTCGAACCAAAAGAAATGACCCAGTAGCATACCTTCACAGAAGTTTAGGTAGGTTTTATTTAAAATATGAGGTCAAACAAGGTCAAATAAGATCAGAAAACATAATAAACTGAAAAGAGAAATATAAGGAGAGAAATGGATAAAAGAAAATAAAAGAACTCTTACCAGCCTGAGCCCACGAACCCACAGGGCTGGCGGAGCAGATGTACGTAACCGATCTCGGTTTCGGGAGCTGAATCACTATCCCTAGGGAGTAAGCCCACCCAACCTACTGTACCTCAGATTTCAGCCTTACTCCACCACTCCTCTACAAAGAAGTGGTGATACCTGCTTGCCCTGCTTTCTTTCACCGGGGGGGTGGATGTGTGGTGCACACGGAAAAACGATCTCCCATGTCCATCGCACTATGGGGTATCAGGCGCCTCACCGCTGCCCAGTACGCACCGCAGGACCTGTCTCCCACTGCCAGTGGAAAGCAATCGGTTCGCATGCTGTAATGCAGGGTCGATGCAAGCATGGATGTCCAGGGAAGCGCAGCAGTACACTGCTGGGCACCCAAAAGCCCAGATGCTGCCGCAACCGACACTGCTCCCAGCATCCATAAATAAAGTCAGAAGCAGGTGTCATTAATTAGCCTGCATTAAATCCCACACCGCCGGGAGACACCAAAGCATTCAATACCCTGCGCTGGTTCGCTGCCAAGGCTCCACGGTCTCGCTGTCCCCCTAGTGTTGCAATATGGCTGTATAGGTTCTTTTATTATACAGTAATGAAATTTCAAAATTGACCATTTACTTTCCCTTTCTGACGAGTCGTGTCTAATTGCGTGATCTCAGAAAGCCCAGTCATGTTGTCACATGGTTGTCACTGTATACCCATGAAATGCATGCAATCAAGAAAGCAAGAAAAATATTGCTATTATTCTCAAATTAGTTTTTCTCCAAATTAGTTTTTAAATATTCAGCATGAAAAATCTATACTGTTCACATTGCGAGGGTATATATTGTCAAAACTAAAATTACGCTGCAATGTTTTGCCTTAAATACAACAAAAAAAGAAAAATACATTTATTGAAGTAAAAATTCAATTTGCTCCAATTCTACTTTGCTGTGGGCCACTTCTATCATTTGCATCTGTCTTTGAAGGTATTAGCTTTTATGAGTTTTTGTTGTCATATCCCAGAATATATTGCAAAATTGTATTACATTTCCTTGAATACCCTTGATGAGAACCTGGCTTTTAATTTCTGATTTGTTTCATTAAGCTCGTCAGCTTTAACATTTAGACCTGTGAGCACAGTATACCTTGAATGTGATTAAAAGACAGAATTAAATAATATTAAAACGGTAAAGCATCATCCTGCAATGATTTACAAAGCAACATTGGAAGTACATTCCTTCTGATGTTTGTTTGTATCTCAGCAAAGCTTTTAATAAAAGAGATTGGTGTGTGCCATTCTTCAGGATGATGCACTTTGTGGTCATCAATCTGACTGTCATCCCAGCACAGTTAAATCAAATCAATGGCTGAAACCAGAGCCAAGACCTAAACTACAACCAGAAATAGAAAATCTAGTTTCTACATCTGCTAATGACATTAGTAGGTTCCTAAGTGGCCGCCCACAGTGGTCGGACAGGAAGACAAAAGGGATATAATTACAGCCTAAACACTCGCCTCTCTACATTTTCCAGTAAAGCCATTGGGGTTGTAAGGGTGTTTTATAGATTACACACACACTCACACTGAAGGTAACGATTAATTCCTTACAGTATTATTGTCCTCCATAATTACACCTCCCAAGGTTAGTACAAGGAGAAACCACAGTGTATTGACAGGTGAGAAATTAATTAAAAGAGGTTTGTAAATGACCTATGACAAATTTAGTTTGAACTGGCATTGAGTTCAGAATTAAAACAGTTGTAGTGGAATATTTCCAATATGAATTCATATCTGCCTTTATGGAAAAACATTTTATATCAGGATGTGAGAGTTATTGTAGCTCAACAGACTTAGAGGTAAAAGATATCTATAATGGCATGGGTTGGTTGTTACACACTTCTAGACTGATGTTAGGCAATTACAATGAAGTAATAACATAAATACAGTGGTAATGTTAATCATGGTAACAATGACTGAAAATGCTTATAGGAAATGCACCTTTTAGAAGCTGGAATTAAATTTAGTATAAAGGGGAAAATAAGCTTATTAATAAATAATTACAGTATTTTTAACAAAACCTCTTGCCATAGTTATTGGTACCTCTGTATTTAATACCTTGTACAACCACCCTTTGGGAATAAAACAGCACTTATTATAAAGTCTTATTTATTTATATGTATATGTTGTTCTCCTGTAACATATAATACATTTGTATAATACATAGCAGGGAATTTGAAACCAATTTTCTTGACAGAATCTCTCCAGCTTAGTCCTAGGGCGACTCTTGCATGCTCACGTCTTTAAAACTCCCTCTACAGATTTTCTCAGGGGATCGGCAGAAGCTTGATTTTGTGTTCGGTAAACATTTTTAGGTTAATCTAGAAATATATGTTTTGGATCATTATCCTTATGGAAGATCCAATTACCACCACTTTTAGTTTCTTTTGGAGGCAGACAGATTTGATTTAAAATGTCCTGTTGTTACATGATTCAATGTATGCTAACAAGTTTCCCAGAATCTTTGGAGGAAAAACAACCCCAAAACATCACAGACCTTCCACCATACCAAACAGTGGGCATTAGGTTCTTTTTAGTGTACTAGTGCATCCCCAAAAATTTAAAATATCATGAAAAAGTTCGATATTTTTTGTCCCTCGTTGCAGAAAGTGAAATCCATATATTATATAGATTCAATATACATAGTGTCACGATCGGAGGATTTAACATAAGTATAAAGGACCCACAAGCAGGACAGCATAAAGATAAACATAATATTTATTAACATGAATGGAAACACAGGAACAAACAGAACCAAGACCAAACCAAAACAGCCATAGCCGGCTGACCACCGGGGATCGGCAGAAGCTAGGGTGTACGGGAACCAAGAGAGCACGTCCCAATACCTGGCAACACCCAGCCAGGAGGCCCGGTGTAGCCAGGCAGATAGACAGCTCACGCAGACGCTCACGCTGCTGGAGACGTTTCTACAGATGCAGAACACGCACCCAATCAGCTGGAGAGTAGCGGGCAGTGCCATCATACAACTGGGGGAACCTTCGTTTCCTTACACTGTCTAGGAAAGCCTCAAATACCTCCGGGCTGCGACCTGTACTCCACCTGCCCTTGGTACCTTCATCCCTGACCAAACACTCGTAGAGACTGGGACGTGCCTCGGTCCAGGGGAAACAGGCTCTGAAACAAGAAAAACAGAACAGATTATAACGGTACACCACTAGCTTCACCATAGCACGCCACCGCAGACATCGCAAGATGGCGATAGGTACCTACTAAATGCGGTGCGGCCGCCGAAACATGAGGAAGACTGTCTCTAACCACCACAGAGACAGCCTCCTCATGACACGTAGAGTGAAACATTTCAAGCCTTTATTTCTTGAAATTTTGATGATTGTGGCTTACAGATAATGAAAACCCAAAATTCCTTGTTTCAGAAAATTTGAATAATGAAAGTAAATTGTGCATGTCATTTGGAAATCAAGGTCCCAGATTCTGGAGGAAGAGTGTAGAGGCACAAAATCCACGTTGCTTGAGGACCAGTATGAAGTTTCCACAGTCAGTGATGACTTGAGGAGCCATGTCATCTGAAAAGAGGGTTTTGGGCCACTGAGCCACAGTCCAGTTAGATTTTGCTAATTCAAGAAGTTGCAAATAAGTAACAGACTTAAAACTTTAAACAAGAATAACATTTATTCACAGATGCCTAAATATTACAAACAATATATAAGTTGCTCAATTAAAATATAACACATTCAAAAGATAAATATTATGGTCAGTTATTATTCAACCCCTAGGTTCAATATTGTGTGGAATAACCATTATTTGCAATTACAGCTATTAATCGTTTTCTTTAAGACCTTATCAGGCCAGCACAGGTATCTGGAGTTATGGCCCACACCTCTATGCAGATCTTCTCCAAGTTGTCTAGGTTCTTTTGGCATCTCTTGTGCACTTTGATTTGGAACTCATGATATTAGGGATACAATTGACCTAAGTGCAGGGGATAACGCTAGAGGGCATGACAGCAACGCTCGTCGAGGAGTGACGACTGCGATGGGCCCCTTCTGACCCTACCCTATCTAGGGTCCTATTGGTTATCTCGGCCCTCCTGGAACCTACTCCACCTGCCCCCTTGGTGTGAGAGTTGGTACTTGTATCTGGGAAAGGGTAACCTCCAGGAACGTTGCCGCTATGACAGGAGTGGAATAACTAGGGGAGCAGAAAACGCGATCAAAAAATAGTGAGGCAAAGCTCGAGCACAAAAACCAACTAAACAACCAAAGGGGAAGGGAGAAATGAGGTTCAGAGTAAAACTCTGCAAAGGGTAGCGAACGGAAACAGTGAGGAGTGCGTGTAGCGAGCCACTCACAAAACAAAAACAAAACAGCTGCCGGAAAATCCCGAGGCTGAGTACAAGTCGAAAACTCGTGACAATACCCAAAATCGAATACATGCAAGAAAAGCTAAACCACCATGCTTGACTGTGGAGATGGTATTCTTGGAGTTGTATGCAGTGCCATCCTTTCGTGTGCAGTTGGCATTGAAGAACTCAATCTTAGTCTCATCAGACCAGAGAACCTTGAACCAGTCTGCCTCAGAGTCCTCTAAGTGATCATGAGCTTTAGACGGGCCCTGACACGACACTTTTAAAGTAAACGTACCTTACAGGCTCTCCTGGAACGGAGACCATTGCGGTGGAGTACGTTACTTATAGTATTTATTGAAACCAATGTGCCCAACGCCATGAGATCTTCCTGGAGCTCCTTGGGTCAGTCTTGACCATTAGGACAAGCCTGGCCTTGGCATGAGAGGAAACTTTGAAAGGCTGTCCAGGTCGTGGAAGGTTAACAGTAGTTCCATAATCCTTCCTCTTCCGAATGATGCTTCAAACAGTGGAGACAGGTAGGCAAACACGTTGGAAAGGGTTTTGTACCCCTTGCCAGCCTTCTGACCCTCCAAGACTTTGTCTCTGGTGGTCTTGGAATGCTCCTTAGTCTTTCCCATGTTGACAATGTTTGAGTGCTGTTCACTTGTTTGGGGAGTGGCTTTTAGAGCAGAAAAGGCAGGAAAAAACAGATAATTAATCCAAGCATGTGAAGCTCGTTGTTCTTAATAACTCAATTACATCTTAATACTTGAGGGAACCAAACAGAATTATGGTGAAGTGAGGGGTTGAATAATAATTGACCCTCTGGTAAATTTAGCAAATTTGTGAAAAATACAAAAAACAGAGAAATAACATTCTTCTTTTGCTGCAGTGCATTTCACATATCCAGGCCCATC